>OVBA01000275.1:0-78039 GCA_900406435.1 Lepidium aucheri
CTAGATTTTTCCACATTACTAACTAAACATTATCTATAGAATTATCTAGAAATCTTAAGGAGGTGGAAACCTTCTAGAGTATTTCTAGATAAATTCTAGAACTTGGACTTAGTTTTGGTTTTGCTCCAAAAATAGATAATTGGATCACTAGCCCATAATTAAGCCTAACCCAAAATCAAGTTTAATTTCAATATGAATAACATAAAAATTGAAATTCAGTGTGCAAAGCAATTTTAGGACAAAAAACAAAAAGCATTGGTCAATCGGCTGATTTTGCCTAATATAAAGTTGAAGTAGGAAATTTTGTTAACAATAAAATTGTCGCAAATCCACACATATTCACTGTATAATTAGCTACAGAACCACTTAAGTTTTATTGATTAGGTCAATGAAATATTTATACAAGACTAGTAAACCCTCATCTTATAGGAAAATATCCCTTCTTAACCGACTTTAATCATAAATGTAAATATATAGATATGCAAATTTTCCTAATATCGTTGCTAGTCTTCTTTATCTTCAATACTCCCCTGCATGATAAAGGTGGAATGCAAAACACGAAATCCGCAATCACAAATCATAACACTTTTGGTGTGGACACTTGTCGAGGACGAACAAACCATGTTAGTTTTATGGATCACGTCAATGAAATATTTATACAAAAGTAGTAAACCCTAATCTTATGAAAAAATATTCCTTCTTAACCAACTTTATACATAAATGTAAATATAAGCAAATCTTCCCAAGTCTGAAAAAAACAAGTCTGCTTATTTAAAATATAAATAGATTTCCAATCATAAAGCTTGTTTTTTCGCTAGTAGTTATAGAAAATAAGCTTATGTTTTCAGACTCTTTATACTTTTGAGGTCCACCTCTCTTTTATTAGATTTTCAAGTTAGACAAAAAAAAAATATTTCGAAGACAAATAGACTTAAACACATTTTTAACGCTTACGTTCCCATTAATATACTGTAGATGTTTCCATCTCCTACAATTCTACTATAGTATCTCTTTCCAGCTCACCGCGTCTGAGATCATTTTTCTCCTTACTATCTTTCTACCTCTGATCATCCTCATCATGTTCTAACTCATTTTCTTCTTTCGGGTTCCAATAACTATAAGTAGTGGGCAAAGTTGGCTCGCAACAATCTTCAAGCCAAACACAAATTAGGTTTCACCGATGAGTCTTTAATAAAACCATGCATCCAGTAATTCTCCAGATCTGCAAAGTTGGTTACAAAATAACTCTATGCTTGTTGGTTGGTTAAATACGAGTCTCGATCTGCAAGTTCAAAAGGCGATTTCATTTGTTGACAATGCTAAACTTCTCTGGGATATTCTAAAGACACGACACTCTACTGTTAATGCTTCACAGTTACATGAGCCGAAGACGTCTCTCTCATATTGTACTCAAGGTGGCTTACAAGTCGCTGATTACTTTGGGAGGTTGAAAATCATATGAGACAATTTGGATGAGTACGAACCTCTTCTACAATGTTGCTGCAACAATTCTACTTGTCCGCAGATGCTGAAGCATTTTTAACGTCTTGATCATGAGCGAATTCACCAATTTCTCATGGGCCTTAATGCTTCACACTTTGCTACTACTTCTACAACTCTTTCTAAGCTGCTTGAATCATGATGCTAATCTCAGTCTCGATCAAGTTTATTCTGAAATAATCTCTAAAGAACGTCATCTCACTATATATCTCTCTCGTAGCAGAGAGACATCATAAAAGCAGAAAACACCTTTATAGTCTTCAGATCATTTATGTCGGCTTGTGACCTCGCTGATCTGCGACACTTGGGCAACAGCTTTTCGTGGACAGATACAAGACACCAGCTTGTAGTTCACTGCTATTAAAACATTAATTTGGAGTTTCAGGTTAACTAGTGATATACCTCATTTTTATCGGTTTTAAGTTCATTAATTCGTATATTTTCAGAATGATTGTCTGCATTTTAGAGTCTTTTTAAGTGGAAAACAGGTTAAATTTGGATTACATCCGCAAAGTATGGTTCAGGACGAATCAGAGCAGTTTCTGGAATTTTAGCAGAAGATTGGCGATCGAGCGATCAACCTCTTGATCAAGCGATCACTCTCCTCAGTGAGAGCTGCGCTCGATCCGTTGATCGACTTCCATCTTATGATCAATCGATCACTCTCTTCAGTGAGAGCTATGCTCGACCCGTTGATCGACCTACATTTCATGATCGATTGATCAGACTTCCCACTGAGAGTTGCGCTTAACCTGTTGATCGACCAAGACCTTTGGGAAATCGAGCACTCAACATTGATGATTGATCGATCGATTCTCGACCCTGCGAGGAATAAAAATCTAAATTTTCCAATTTTGTACATGTGATTCTTAAGACCTATAAAAGCCCATTTTCGTTTTTAGAGACACACAGATAGTTTTATTTTCGGCTGAGAGAGTTTTTTGTAAGCAGGAAGAAGATATTCTCCGTACTTTTGAGAAGATTTCTAAAACCCTTTTCATTAATTCAATTGCAATTTCATGTTTTTCATCATCGTGTCTTTTGTCTCATTCTTAATCATGTCTGAATAGTTTAAGTGTCATGTTTAGAGTTTCTACAGATTTAGGAATCGATGATTGGGGATTGGATAGGATTTCGATGGTTAGAAATTCTCCATCTATATTTGTGTGCAATACTTAGATTAGTTTGATCACCTAATCTATGATTTTAGGTTGTTTACTTTCCAAAAGCTTGTTAAACTCCTGAACTAGTATCAATGAGCAATTGAACTTAACCAACGATAGTTGATTGTTAGGATTAATTATGGATAATTAAACCAATTCGTTGAAGCCTATCTACAATTTGGAATCAACGATAGTTATGATCTCTAGGTTGTTAGATAGAGTAATAGATACCACGACAGTGGATTTATTAGACTCTTATGTTCAAGTCGAGAATTGTGCTTAATAGTTCCTGAATATTATCTCTGGTTTCCTGATGAATACCCAATGTCTAATACCTTTAATCATATTTGCAAACCGCTAAGTTGTTAGTCTTTTACTTGAATTTCTCTTTGGTATAGCTTGAATTAGAGTTGAATAATCGAAAGTGTAAACTTGGTTTTTCGTAGATTCGATCCCTAAATACTACTACTACATTGTTGTGCACTTGCAGTAGATTCATAGAGTTAAACTTTGTGACATCAACTAGTTAATAACTAATGTCATCAAGGCATTAATTTGGTTGAGTTTGCGATTGTTGGTATTTAACAACGATCATAGTAATTATATTGTATCGTTTCGTATAGTTCAAAACCGCACAAAGTTAAATGTCTTAGTTACAAAACCCATTAGAAGAACCAAATACATTTGTAAGAAAATACTAAGCCATACATAATACATAGACCTAACCAAATGTATAAACTTGTCATGAATCTGATCACATCTACAATCCACATGAAAGAATCATTCTTCTAAACATATTTTATACGTACAAGTAAAAGATTGGTAATAGAATTTTAGCTATGTTCTGATCATTTCCTATTATCTAACACGTTGAGCCATTTGAACCTCATTCTCACCAAAGGGATCATCAAGTGGACTAGGATGAATAGTTTTTGAAAAGAAAATTTTCAAAAGTTGAAGTCGTTGCGAGAGGAACGTTTTGATTGAACTCACAAGAACTTCTGATTGTTCTCTGAGATAGAGACTGAGACTTATTGCTAGAGCAATAGAGAATGAAACTCCAGTGATCATAAACAAACCTCTAAATCTATAAAGAGTTAAGGGATTTAATGTTTCGTCGCTTGTGAATGGAAGTTGTTTATTGAACCATCTTCTTTCCATCTCATTTAGACTCTCATTCGACCTTAATTCTGAGATTTCACGAGACACATTACCCACCAACTCGTGTCCCTTTTGAACATCTGAAAACGTTCAAAACCAAACACTTGTTGTCAGAAAGAAAAAGATAAAAAACTGAATGATAGATAGAAGAAGGAATACATACAAAGCCAAAACCACTGGTGGTACATTTTGACTTAACCAGGAGAAATTTTCCAGGATTTTCGCCGACGAGGACTTTGAGATATGGCAATTCATCGACAATGAAGGAGACATTTTCGTTTAACAAGGCTTGAGCATAATCTGTAGAATTATTGAGACCTCTTGCTCGGTAGCTAGAAGTATCGAGAGTCAGCTTTGCAATTATGGAACCTGAGAGATGACCTACAAAGTCTTTATTGGCATTGAATCGTATCTGTTGCATTGTCATCACTGATGTTAAGGTTGCAGTGTAACTTGTAGTCAATATGAGGACTGCAAATACCCAAACTGTAACTACAAATCTTGATAAGTTGTATTGTAGCTTCTCTCCTGTTACACATAAGTAAGCAGCAAAAATGTGAGAAGAAATGAAGTAAAGCATTAACAGTTAATGAGAGTGAGTACTTACTGTGAGCATAAACAAGTGTAGAGAAGCCAAAATAAAGCATGACTCCAATTTGTTGTGGCCAAGGTCCTTGAAATTTTTGTTCTCAGGTCTTTCTATTAACCAAACTACAATACCAGTCAAGACAAAGAAAGCTACACTTGTTATCCAAAGGTCTACTGTTAGAGGTTGAAAGAACACCCACATACTTCTCTCCTTTGGTGCTACAATTCCAAGTCCCATTTCAGTGAATGGTAAAGTAAAATCAACAAAAGTTGATCGATTCCAAGTGATTGTTATATCTCCCACAGCTGCATCATATTTGTCTTCCTAAGGAATACAACACACAAATTTCAATGTTTTCATAAAGAAGAAAAGTATAAGTTTTACTTGTGATTGTAAATTGAAAAATGGTTTAAGTACCAGGCTATAAAGTGCATATGCAAGATTGTCATAGTTACTTCCACCGAGCCAACGTATGTACTCAACTTCATAGTTGAAAGGTGCAATTGAAGCGTTAAAGACTTCTATACAGAACCCTTCAACAGATATTATTACATTTGTTTCTGGATCAATCGTTATGTTTATCAATCTTGGGAATCTATTGCTTGATGTAACAAGAACCCTGAGCTTTTTTCTATTCTTCCCTTCTGAAATATGTCCTTCTGGATTTTGACTAGACCCACCAGGCCAAATTATGGTCTCTAGCTTGTTATGAGTAGATGATAGATGTCTTCTATTGCTGAAAGTAACATTAGAATTCCAGAATCCTACTCTTCTTTCACCTGATCCTACCAAATTCACAATCTCAAAGTTGTCTGATAACAACTTCCTATCATTGAACTGAAACTCACCGCTTAAACCACTAAACCTACTCTCAGTGATTGCCTCAAGGAGAGTTGAAGTAACATTGGTCACTTTTGCAACTTCTGCTGCACTAGCTAGAGCCCAAGCTATATCGTGAGCCCAAACGCCAGAGCTGCACAACCGAGTTACTTCAGATCCAACAGGAACTTCTGCATCAGATACTGACTTTCTCCATCTAAAAGTGAAACTTTGAAGCTCTTTTGACATTGGAATGTAAGACTTGAAACCAATCACACCTTCCATTGCTTCCTTTGCAAAATAATCAGCTTTAACATGAAAACTGTTCATGTTCATGGTTTTAGCAGTGAGGATCCAAGAAAACCCTTCATCCATCAACCCTAGTCTCTCTGCACATTGGAAGAGATGAGTTGCAATAACTTCAGACAAGTGAACAACAAAGACAGTATTTCCCATTTCCTTCAGCATCTGTAGCCTATCCATCATGACATCTTCACTTGAAGAGGCTTCAAAACCAACCTTGGACCGTACACGAACATTGTTCTCATGGAAATGGTCCACAAGGACTTGCATACTCTGTTTCCAATCATCGTCATCTTCAAAAACAAGAGCAACACTGTTCCATTCAAACTTATTAATGAAAGCTGTAATTCCCTTAGCTTCAGAAACAGAATCATGAGTGGCTTGGATCAAGTGACTGTATTTGCTCAACGACAATGAAATCGGAGAGTCAAGTGAAATCACAGGAACCTTAGCTTTCTCCGCAATCTCAGCCAAAAGCTTAGCTTCTAGCAACGAATTCCCGACAATAATCGCTTCTACTCCTTCATTTTGCAGCAAATCTACAGCTGTTTCATTCAAAAAAGATTGTGTTTTTTAGTTTTGTTTCACAACAATAGACAGAAGAAAAGACAACAAAAATGAAGTAAAGTACCAGAAGAGAGAGCAAGAAGAGGTTTTCCATGAGAATTTTTGAGTGAAAGAGAGATTCTTGTTTTGTAATCACTGTTAATGGCATAGAAATCAGAAAGCGCCATAGAAACAGAGCTTCCCACCATCTTCCCTTCCAAGGAACCCAAATCCAAAACTAACCCGACCCGGATCTGAACCGGCTCATGTTCGGACAGTGAACCTTCATCAACGTCGTCGTTTTGGGTCGAAGCAAAACAGTTGGAGGTGAAGAAAAGCAATAAAAGAAGAAATAAAAAACGAATACAAAATTTCTCCATTATAAAAAACTTTCCAATTACATAAAGAATGGAAAAGAATCAACTTTTGATGCTTATTTACTCATTATATATAAACGATTTTAGGCTTTAACGTGTTTTATTTTTCTTCTGTTGAAGTATTCTACTAAAAATGCAATAAAAATTCTTATCTAGTAGAAGAAACTTTCCAAGATGTTACCTTTAAAAAAAAGGAAAAAAGAAAATCCACGGTGACAAAGTTTAGGAGAGTGACATTAGTCAAAGGATAAGAATTTATATTTTGAGAAAATTGTAAGGAATGCCTCTTTTATATTGTAAATTATACAAAATACTTATTTTCCTAAACTTCACACAAAATATCTCATTTTGAGAAAAAAAAGGTATTTGAATGAGGGCATAACATGTAGCTCTGTCCGCATATGTCTAATGTGAACATATATAGTAAATTACGAATGTAATGGCAAAGATGCAATATAATTGTACACAGTGAATATATTTATCGATTTATATCCATTATAAACAAAACTGCAATAACATTGTCTAGTGTAGACACACTCAATCGCTCAAAAAAAGGCATTTCTTACAATTTAAAATGTCAAATATCATTTTTCCCATAATATTTTAAAAATGGAGGGGGAGGCATAGAGTATAAATATCCCTTATAGTTTTATATAAAATAAGAAAAAGATGTTTCGATCCTTCTAAGAACTATTCCGGAGCTTTTGGAATGTGCTACTTATGCCGACAAGAACTATTAAACAACCAATCACTTCAGTCTAAGAATTAGATCATCTAGAAGTGAGAAACGAATATAATAATAAGTCGTCTTCAAAGTAAACTATTATATGATCATATTTGGTCAACATTACTTGGTCAAACTTGGTACTTAGAATCAAATATATCCTTTGGATCTTAGAATCAGATTTTTCATAACCCTTATGACTTACGAAAGATGAATGCATTAATCCAAGAGGAAAATTTTGTTTGCTACATGCTTGTAAAAACGACCTAGTCGTATCAAAATTAAGAAGCGTGTTTAGGATCTTTTTAAGTAACCCTGATTAATTAAATATAATATAGAAAATGAAGATTCTTTAAGACTAAATTTGTTCAACAGACCAAATTAAGAAATTTAGAAACAAAGACGAAAGAACAAGTGTCAACGATCGTAAATGAAATGTTAAATTGTATTCAACATTAACATCGATCAAATTTGATGATACGACTAGGTCGTCGTTTAGAACATTAATCAAATTAAATCAGTTAACCAAAAAAAAATATAGATCAAATTTTCTAAAATCTGAGTAACTCTAAATTTGAAAAGTGTAAAAGGAACTGATTAACCAAATGCACAGTTCTTAGATGTCAAAAGAAGTTGGATCATATGTATAGCAGCCAAAGAATTTGGTATAATGTAGCTGTTAAACTAAGTAGAGAGTTTAATATAAATGAAGGTAAATTCTCTAAGAAGAGACTTTGGTCTGAAAACTAGACAAGTAATCTTGCATACAAGCTCTATAAGTATCCATACCTGAAACCTTCTCAGCGATTTCTAAACCGATACTCAACCATTGTTTAGCTGTCTCAAATTGTCCTAGCTTCACTGGCAATGCTGCTCGGTTCCAAGCTGTCATTGCAAGCCATTTACCTTCTTCAATCGGGTATTCTCCTTCTTTTAACCCAACCATGATTCTGTATGCTTGTTTGTACATCTTTTGGATTGCTTCTTCATCGTTTGTATCACCTTTGTGGACGCTAGAGATGGTGATAAGCGTCCTGATTATGAGAGCTATGGTTGGGTAATGTGGTGAAACAGATGCAATCAGGGCGGATAGGCATTCGTTAAGAGCGAATTTCGATACTTCTGGGTTTGATCGTGGGCTTTGAGAGGCGAAAATTCCAAGTTGGAGAAGATATTCATAGTTACAAGACTTGGAACCCGCGAATGTCTTTACTACAAGTAGCTGGAATGCTGAATTGTTGAGCCTTCCGTATATGTCATAGGCATTTAAGGTGTACATGAAGACGAGTTCTGGCTCTATATTACAATCTTTACCATCTGAGAGCATTGAAGACATAATCTGCATATAAACAAACATCAGTGAAGTGAAAAGTAAAATCCAAAAAGTTAATAAAGTGATGGATAAGACCTTTCCAGCTCTCACGAGCAATTCTCCAGCGAGTTTTACTTGGGTTTCAGTCAGTGTGTTCTTGGTTTGCTTCTCTAAAGCAATCATAGCGGTGACGCTTAGTATTAGGGACCTGCAAATCTTCGTTGTGTTTTCTCCAGATTCATCAGTATCCATATAGCTGTAGAATTCTGATGCCAGCTTGAAGAATTCACTACAGAGCTCATATTTCTTTGCATTCCCACATCTTGACCCTAGATTCCAGCAAGTCACAGCAAACCAGTTCTGTTCTCGCCTTCCAGTCTCTCCTGATCCAAAGAAACACTCTGCTCCAAGGTTAGATGTTCTGCTTTGAGCTTGCAACATAGAGTCAAGAGCTTCGGTTTCGTTGCCAATGTCTTGAGTCAGTATAGTTAGTAAGGTACGGAAGACCACGACCTCAGTGGTTGGCATGGCTTTTCCTAAGATACAGAAACTGAGAAACTTGGAAAGAGAAGCCACAGCAACTGGAAGGGCTTGGCAAGAAATAGCTTCATGTGCAGAAAGGGACAGATAATCTGGAGAAAAATCAAGGCATGATGTCATTGCATCAATCTGACCGATGGCACAATTGTGATCCTTCTTTTGCAGATAGATCTTGAACTGCAAAGAATCAGAAGCAAAGAGAAGTTTTCTTAAAAGGATCCTGTGTAAAATGATCTCCGGATACTTATCAATGGCGAGGTAGCAAAAGGCTATATAGTGAACAAACATGTAATGTGGGGATAAAAGACAATGTACCTTAAGAAAAGAGCAAGCAATATTGGGCTCAAGCTACAGAGACAGAAAACTAGTTAGCATTTTGGAGTTAAAAGTTATGACAATGAGAACCAACATGACATAAGAAGTTCTCCAGATAACCGTACCTTTTCAGCTTCTTCTATATATTCATGGGCTCGATCTAGCTGAGAGAGACCGAGGTAGCAAAGACACAAAACTCTGAAACCTTTGGCCCTAAAAACTCTATTTTCTATATCATGCGGAATATAGAGCATCGATTTCTCAAACATCTCTGCGCTTGTCTCAAAATCTTTAGCACGGAAATGATCCGAAGCACTGTAAACAGCAGGAGATACCCACATTAGATCCCCGGAACACACATTTGGGAAAACAACAACAGAAACCTATGAATCGCTGTGGCCATGTTGAATCACTTAGTTAACTATGTAACCAAAGGAGATGACAGTAACATTAATGGCGAAAATATACCTGTTCCAGAGAACAGCATGTATTGCCTTCCGCTCTTGAGTCACTGCTCCACCAGCAAAGAGAGCAACAACCCTCTCGTCTGATACAAGCTGAGCAACAACATTCGCCCTAATTCTTGAACCTTTATCTCCTCCCCTACTCTCACCAAGGACCCGATGAGCTACTCTGAGCGCCGCCTTTGCACTAACATGACACCTTCCCAACAGACCTAAGAACACACCCTTTGCGGTTTCTGCTCCAGCAGTTCCCACCACCTCAAAATATGCTTCCACAGCAGAAACCCACACTGCCTCTGGAATGTCTTTGTTTCCAACCAGACTTCTCAGCTCCTTCTCTGCTTCACTATGCCTCCCAAGACCTAACCAAGCTTTCATCGCCAACACAGGTAATGAAGCGTGTTGATCTGATCCGTCACTGCCACTTCCTCCGTTCCTGAGAACTTTAACGCATTTGATCACACTCTCGAACTCTCCCTTTTGCAAGTGCACTGCTGATATGAAACGTAGCGTTTTGGTTCTCATGTTCGTTAACTCCGCTGTGTCTTCCCGAGTTTTTGCGGTACTCAGCCCTTTCTCACAAAGATCAAGCGCTTCATTCATGAGTCTGAGAGCATCGTTTAGACTGCAATCGTCTTCTCTGGACAAGGAGCTTTTACCAAACGCTAAGAATTGATCTGAGAGCAACTTATAGTGATCCGGTGAACCTAATAGCATATTTTTCGCCCGATTTAGCAGCGTTATAGCTAGATTTCTATCAGAAATTTCCCAGGCAGTTCGAGATCGAGCTAGGTTTAAATCCAGAAACAGTTTCCTTTCTCCTGCATCGGAGACTTTCGCGATATCGATTTTAGAGATGAATTCCGTGGCTCGCTCAAAACAATTGGAAGCGATATCAAATTTCTTGAGACTGTGCCATACGAGACCAGTCCGATAGTAGAAGAGAGAGGACTTAATAGTCGGAGATGGAACTCCGGTGACGTCCCTAGCGAGAAATAGCATATCAGCGGCAACATGTCTAAGATTCGCAACGATTTCAATCGAGGACGAAGAGGATAGAAGAGTTGCGGTATTAGAGAGATCAACGCAGGCGTTCCAGAGACGAAAACTCAGCTTCCATATGGTGAGTTTGAAGGAATTACCGGGAAAAGGGGCGAGTTGACTCAGCCGAGTCAAGGATTGTCTAAGAGAAGTAGGGAGAGCTTGAGGTAGCGGCTGATCTTTCGAAATGCCTTCAGATTGTTGAATCAAAAGCTCGATCTCGGAGAGGAGAGGATGGTGATTTTGAGACTCCGTTTCCCGGTGAAGCGAGCGGAGGTCCGGCGTACTGATCTCAGCAATTCTCATTTCGATTGTTGGCGGGAGAGAAAATTGGGAATTTCGAAGAAATGATAAAATATTTCGAATTAAAAAGATTCCATGTGAGAGCCTATATGAGACTGAGCATTCGGATCATTCCTACCGGTTCGGTTTAAAAACTTCTAAATTTCGGTTCAACTTCTAAATCAAGACTAAATTTTGGTAATTTTGAATTTAATGGTTTGGAACCAAGCTTAACCGGTTACTAAATTCATCGGTCCTCTTACTAATTATCTTCAACGAATAAACCGAATCCAAACCAGTTTAACCAAACAATCAGTACGGTTTGGTTATGACTCTATGCCCATGCCTATCATTATCAAGTATGAACATGTTTAGTGGGTAAGAAAGAAAACAATACAACATTAAAAGATATAATTAATAGAAATTCTTAGTATTTTTGTTTTTGTTTTGAGTAGGGTTGATCCTTAAAAATACTAAAATCATCCATACACAACAACATTAAAGGAGAACAACTAAGAGAGAGAGAAAGGTTAAAAAGAGCTGTCACAGTCACATTTCACCATTACCTTTTTTTTGGGTTTCTGTTTTTATCACTAGTGAAAGTAAGGAGGAGGAGGAGCCTGGTACTGATAGCAGTTCCCGTAGAAGTTCCCGTGCGCCGCAGCAGGACTGAAAGTGTAAGTCTGAGGAGGAGGTGGTGGAGGTTGTGCTGCCATGATCGGACCACTTAGGAATGGTCTGTTGTCATACACATACTGTGGGTACCTTTCAGGGATGACTCTACCATATCCTGTTTTGTTGTTGTTATTGTTGTTGTTGTCAGTGACTCGGGGTTGTGCACCTCTTGGTCGTTTAGGTTGAGGCTTTGTGGGTTCTGTTGCTCTCTTTTTCTCTGCTTTGGCTTTCTCGAGCTGGAGAATCCGTTTGTGGAGTGGCTCAGCTGGGTACTGCTCTTCCAGGTTATGCTCTTCAATACATTTTATCACAGCTTTAAGTCCTGTGAGCTCCCGCTCATTGAACTCATCCTGCATTGGTAAACACATGATTATATATACGACAGACTAAATCTTCTATCAGTAAGTAATATTGATACATAATACACGTAAGTAACTACTACTGTGTGCATCCTTTTAAAGTTTCAGAAGTCTGAAGTCAAAGATGACAAGGAATTGAACAGAGCTGAAAGATGTTCCAGCTAAGTAAGATCTACATGGCCAAACCGCTCGTAGCGAAAGTGCACTAACACAGTCCTTCATTTTCTCTTACAAGTATTGCATAATGCAATCAAGTCAAGGAACACTTGCCTGAACAGCAGGAGACGCATTGCCAGGTCTGCCTTGAGAGGAAGATCTCCTTGCATCAGTCAAGTACGATTTCAGTAATGAAACAGGTGAGAACTGTTCTGTAAGTTCAAATGCAAATGCCAAGTTAACTGCATCAATCTGTTTTCCACTGTTCACGAGAACTTCAATCACACCTGGGATAAAAGGAATGGTGGACATCACAGATTAAGATCAATGGTGAAGTTAGAGAATTTGTATGTATACAAATGTCATAAAATGTAATGTAATCAGCCATATCCTTAAGTAGAGAACAAACCAGGCATTTTGTCGGATAATCCAAGAGAACGGCACAGCTCAGCTGCCTGACGGCGACGTGAAACCATGGGGATCAGCTTCAAGAGTTCGTCCTCTTTGAAGTCGGAAACGATAGCAAAAGTGGCAAGCAGTTGCAGGAATGCATGAGCCTCCAAAGAATTACCATTGCAAGCATCCATATCAAGTGTTTCCAGCAGTGGATTCCATCCTTGTGCAATAGCTTTTGCTCTATGCTTAACATTTTCTGAGAGAACAGCACCAAGCGAGTTATGGTCCAGACTTGATAACAGTAAGCTAAGGCACTCCATCAACATGATACAGGTCCTGCGCATGCCCAATAGGTTAGCATCTTTCTTTCCATCAGCTGTTGCTGCCTCCCCAGGGTAAAACCCTTCCAAAGAGTCCAACACTAAGCTGGCTGGGTTTGCTGCAGCCTTGAGCGCCATAGGAATCTCCTCCTTTAGTGATGCAAGATTCTTGCGATTATCGGATACAAATTTATGGAGCCCTGTAGCGTCCATATCCTCGCACAGTTTCAGTAACTGTGGATACGCTTTAACCTCAAAATTACCCATTGCAGGTGAGACTTGAACATCTTGCACAGTACCATCCGGATTATCATCGTTACTACTATCAGCAACAAAGACATTGGGTGAATCCCCCAATGGTTTCTGCGCCCAACGTTCACCAGCAGAAGAGACACTGACAGGATCATTCTTGTACTTAACCAAAGCACTGTTTATAGCAAACATAGCTGCGTCTCTCTTCTTCTGAAGCCTTTCTAGCGATGCTTTCTCCTTGGCCTCAACAGCTGCCTTCTTCTTCTCCAATAGCTCTTGAGCTTTCCTTGTTTTGGTTTCGTACTCTTTTTCTTGGTCTTCAAGCTCATGAAACCGTCTCTTCAAGGACCTCTCAAGCCCATGAAAATGCTCCTCAAGTTCCTCCCACTTCAGATTAAGTGTTACAGCACGCTGGCTTTCAAGTTCAGCAAATGCCTTCTGAAGCTGCTGAATTTTGGACGATGTAGAATCCATAAGCGAAGCAACTGATCGTGTATCCTCCATCATGAATGAGCTAGAAAAGGTGGAACGAAAACAAACCATTAAACAAGAGTAACAAATTAAGATTCCAACATAAGAGACCAGACAATATCAAAACATCATAACAAATATACATGTCACAACCACATAATATTTAACTTTGGAGAACAGATATCAACACAGATAGAGAACAACAGAACTCGCACAAAGAAATTTACCAGTCGAAACAAGTCTAATCTTCAAGCTGCTGCGAGTAGAGCTCCAAGATATCACAATTCCACACACAAACTACAAATATATCATTAGGACCAGGTGAATAAAATATCAGTCAAGACAAAACAATACACGTCATCGCAGAAGATTATGTAAGAAATTAGACCGATTTGAGAGAGCAACGACAAAAGACAAACGAACAAGAGAACCCAACATAAAAAATCTACTGATCCAGAAACATATTCATATTCCTAGTCTTAGCCACAGAATAAATCCAATATTCCTAGACAAACTCATCCTCAAGAATAAACCCAACGAATATATACAAAAACTAAGCTGAAACAATAAGAATACATGTAAAGAGAACAGTAGATGACGAAATGGAGAGAGGAAAAAAAGGCAACCTGATTCAATGATTATATGATAAACCCAACTCAATCCATCACAAAAGGAAGCTTCAAGAGCAAAATTCAAAGTCTTAACAGTAAATTTTGAGCAATTCATGAACAAATCAACAAACCCTAGCTACAGTAGATACAAAACGAAAACGAAACTATAGAAAAACAAAGAGAATGAGAAATGAAAAAAGAAAACAACTTTACCAAGAAAATCTGAGGAAATAAAAAACCCTTAAAAGAAAAGATGAGAAATCTTCAGGAACCACCAGAAGATCGTAGATCCATGATGAAGAGCGATCGAGAGAAATCGGGGTT
This sequence comes from Lepidium aucheri, assembly GCA_900406435.1. NCBI lineage: Eukaryota > Viridiplantae > Streptophyta > Magnoliopsida > Brassicales > Brassicaceae > Lepidium > Lepidium aucheri. Next base: position 14,701 of record OVBA01000275.1, read on the forward strand.
AGGCAGAGAAGAGGAAAGTGAAATCCCTAAAAAGGAAAGAGGAAAGTTGAATGGAGGCAAAAAAGCAAAGTGATTTATAACAGACACTTTATTAAGCTAAGCAAAACACAAAGTTTACCAAGTCCCAGACACATGAAATAGAGAGAGAGAGTGATTTGGTCGCTCGGCTCGACCAGGAGACCGAAGTGGCTTTAGTCATGAGTTTAAAGTTGTCACGTGAGTTTGTCTGAAACTGTTGGAAACTTGACTTCCTTGTAAGTTACTCTTTCTTCCTTTATTATATTTTGTTTTACTTTCTTATGAAATGGTATCTTCACCCTCTATGTTTTTTTTGTCACCGTAAATTCATCTAAGTAAATATCTTCAGCTAAAAACTCTTAATGGAGATTTTTTTGGTTGTTTTGGTTATCCATGTCATTCAGTATTCATCATCTTTATAAAAGACTATGCATGTCCTGTTGTTGGGTTAGTCCTACTCAAGTTGGCAAGACAACTTCTAATGGGCCTCAGTTTTCTTTAGGTCCATTAAGTATCAAAAGCTAGAAGATGGGTTCGATCTATTAGGCTTAGTTCAATCGAAGCCCAAGTTTAATAAGTTTGTTAAAACGAACTTACGAAATTAAGCTTTTAAATATTGTACAGTTTTATCTTATTTCCTAATCTTCTTCTTGTAATCATTTTAGTAATTTATATTCCTTCTTTTGTATGATCCGGTGTTTCTGTATGTGAATGTTGGTGTCCAGTAGTTCAATCTTGGAGTTCTCTTTTGTGGTCGTGAGCCATGGATCAATTTCGACTTGACTTTCGAACAAAATTTTCAACATCAGTTCTCAGCTGGAAATCTCCAGATTTGGACGGCGAAGCAGTTATTGAGCCATAACTCTCCAATGATCCTGCTGAGAAGCTAAATTTTGGAAGTCCAACTCTTTTCATTAATTTTAATAGTACAATAATCTCGTTGATGTATGTGATTTATATATGTTATCGTTTCCTTAGTTTGACTTGTGTTAATCGACTGATTGTAGGTAAAACTCACCAACAATGTCGTGAGTCAGTGCTACCAGAAATATGGTAATGATGTTGAGACCATGAGTGATGGAAATCCGTTTATGGTGTGTGATTCATGTCAAGAACAATACTTGATTTGTAGGGCTTGCTATGAACAAGTGAGGAAGAGTAAAAATTAATGTTGTCCTAATTGCGAGACCATATACAAGTGGAACTTTGGTATACTTTTGATCTTACTATTTTTGGTTTAATTTACAGATCAAATTTGCATTAATTATCATATCAAATTTGTATTCTTAACAATTTTTTTACTCATTTATGAATAATGACTCGGTGAGTCATCATTAGCCATTGGTTTTAAACGAGATATTGGTTCTTGTTGAAATTGAAAATTCACTGAGAAATGATTTGGGTATCAATTTTGGCTGTTCAAAAGAAATTCCAGTTTTAGTTTTACTTTTGTTTCTCATATTTTTTTCATCAAACATTATTTAAAACATCTAATTTATAAAGACTAAAACGTTTTGAACATTTTTTCAAATTTTAATATTCAAATCATTTTAGTATTATTTTCTTTTTTCACATAATTATTTTCAGTTTGAGATTTTTTTAGTTCTAAAAATTATTTTAGTAATACTTAAACATATTTTTAAATATGATGTTAATAGTTATATATATATATATATATAGATTACTAAACTATTAGAGATTATATATTTCTTATATAATAAATGAAAACTAAAAAAATTGATATTTAGCATCATAAGAAAAGAGCAACATTTTACTTTATACATATAATAGATATTCTCTTTAGTTATTTAACCATCAATCTTATTTTAAAATAAAATCATAACATTAAAAGTATATTAGAAAATTATTGTAAAGATGAATGTAAATCTTATCATAAAACTAAATACCCACTCTACTTTTTATACTTGATGTTTAGTTTTTTCACACATATCAAAAAATTATTAATCATTTTATTTTTTATAAACAAAACTAGATGATGTCTCGTACTATGCACGGCTTAGGTAATATTTATTTGTTTTATTTATTTATTTATGGTTTGATTTGTATGTGTAAATTTATTAATTAGTTAAATATATATATATATATATATATTTAATATATTAAAAACAAATTTATAGTGATCAACGGTGTTTGTTGTACACGACATAAATTTTTTAGTTCTGTTTACTTAAGTTTTGATGCATTACAATTTTACATATAAAATTTTTTGACTCGTGTCATTTACGTTTTGACTCATGTTCATTTATGTTTTAGATTTNGTTTTGACTCATGTTCATTTATGTTGTAGACTCCTTTATAACTTAATTTTTAGATCCATATTTATTTAAGGTTTTAAACCCGTATTTATTTAGGTTTTAAGATCTATGTTTAATTTTGATGTGTTATATATTATCGATATAGCACATATTTTTATTTATTACTATCATAAGTAATTTATCAAGTATATACTAATATATATATATATATAAATATATTTTTTTAACTCATATTCATTTAGCTTTGTAGATCCATGCATATTTTTGTTTTATTGTATCAATTTGACATATATTTTTATTTATTTATATTTTAATCAATTCAGCANATAATTTTTAGTTTTGAAAACTTGAAAGTTGATATCATTAGTTATTTAGTTTTTATAAATACTCATAGCATTAGTTATTTTGTTTTGTTATCTTATAATTAAAAAAATTATTTAATTATATCTTCTATATATAAGTAATGTTTTAATTAATTTAATTATTTAATTAATTTTACTATTCGTAAATGTCCAAATATTGTATCCAAACGGATTATCCATTAAATAATTGAGTATTAATATGTGTTGATTAGTTTGCCAAAATGAACTTTTTGTCATTTTATTCTTGAAATTCTAATGATATTTCATGTAAATTTTTACAACTTCAGTGTTTTTTTTTCAAAGTGAATCATCTTTGTTTTATTTTTCAAAAAATTGCATCATCTTTTAATAATATAAATATTACTTCATCAATTTTTTTTTATCTGAATCTGAATTTTATTAGGAATGGAGTAATACAACGATACACGATCGACAGTAAGCAACACAGAGAACAAAGGATTCAATCAAACCTACAAACATATGAGGATGATTAGGTACTATCCAAATTCTAAAAACCAACATTAAAATCAAGACTTGAATATCAACTTAGGAGTTCCCGAACGACATTCTGACAATAGGATTCTTACCTAAAGGTGATGACTTGAATCACAAATACTGGTTCCTCTGGAGAAGATAAGATTCTCGATTAAAATTATCAAGGACAATAGAAATTTCCTGAGCTAGGTACCAAAACCAAACTCCAAATGGGAAGACTAGTGACTTCAACACTCAAACCCAAACATTGAGAGGAGAATGGTATCTCCCAAAACTAAGCTACATCATACTCATAGCCTAGATTACTAAAAGTAGAGGAGAGACCATCTAAAATCCAGACACGCAAGATTCAACCTAGAATTAAAGCTGAAGTACAACACAAGGACCACAAGAATGAGGAGATAGGGTCGACCGGATTACCAACCCAGAGGAGACAAGCTCACCGGTAAATAGATCCGATAATCACCAAAAAGCTTCCCTGAAAATCAACAAAATGGCCGGAGCAAAGATTGAGATTCGAAGACTCCAACCCGATGGAGAAGACCAGATCTACACCATCGTTGACTAAGGGAGAGCCATGATGACCGTCACGAACTCCGAAGACGATTACATCCTCGGCGGAGCTCGATCTCGACCCATTCACTCTCTTCTCGTAGATCCAAGGCGGAAACAACTATTACAAGACATATACACCATACTGGCGAGATCTAGGGAGGGCCACCAGTGATGTAAGAGCCACCGCCGGCCGAGTAGTTTAAAGTCGGTGGTTGTAACTTGAACTTCATCAATTTAAGAAAACTAACTTTTTCCTTTAATGATTTTTTTTGATAAGTCCTTTTATGATATTTCAACGAAATTTCTCTCATATAATTATTTCCACTTGCCATATTCAACTAAAACTCAAACACAAAGAATAATGCATTTTTTTTCAAATTTTGTTATTTTGTAGTCACCAAGCTAACAACTTTAGAATTTTTTTTACCATCCTTGCGTATAACTATCATAAATAAAGAACAGAGAAACAACAACAACAACAAAAATAAAGAATATACACAACTATTTAGCTAAAAACTATTACAACAAATATCCAAAATTATTTAAACATAAATGCAAAAAAAATCAAAAGAATGATATGTTTGAAAAGTCAAAAGCAGATGAAGAAAAAGAAAACATTTAACGCGGAAAGACCGATTTGGTTTTTTTGTTTTGTGTTTTCATCAGTGTAAACTCACATCTTTCTGTGCCCCAATCTTCACGAACTTTGATTCTTCTTCCACAACACGACGACGACGTCGACGATCCAAAGTCTTGAGTCAACCCACTCGGAAAAGACGACTCTTTTCGTTTTTATTTCCATTTTTCAAAAAGTCCTTTCATTCTCATTCATTCTCGCTTTCTTCTCTCTTTAACTACACTTTTGCAACAGATGCGATTTTTTCTTATCTCTTCTTCTTCTTCGACTCACTCACTGTGTACTAATGAACTAAGAGCACCATGAATACAAAGAACAAAGCTTTCCCTTTTGTATTTGTGGTTTTGTTATGTGAGTTCCTTGAGACTTTGTGAATTATCATCTAATTTCTCTTCTTTTAAAGTCAACTTATTCTTAGATCGGTTTATCTAATTCCTTTGCTTTGTTGCTATTTATAGTTTCTGATTTTATTTTATTTTGATTTTTTGTCTCCAGGATTTTGATGCTCATCAGAAGGAACCCTAGATTTTGATTCTGTAGTGTAAGAACGCCGTACTCTAGAGATTTTACTTCCTTTTCGTGGTTTTTTTGGGGATTTGTGATGATGGGTAGGCAAGTTTTTGCAAATTTCCTCTGGAATTGTCTCTGGTTACTGCTACTTTCTAGCTTGAACGATGCAAATGAAGCCAACGTGAAGTGCTTGAGGGATATTAAATCCCAACTGGTTGATCCAAATAATTATCTATCAAGTTGGAATTTTGGTAACGACACTGTAGGTTTTATCTGCAAGTTCAGTGGTGTAACTTGCTGGCATGATGATGAGAATAGGGTTTTGAGTATTAAGCTCTCTGGTTATGGTCTTAAGGGAGTGTTTCCTGTTGCAGTTAAACAATGTTCTGATATGACTGGTCTTGATCTTTCTAGAAACAGCTTCTCTGGATCCTTACCACCAAACATCACAGAGTATGTTCCCAATCTTACGACTTTGGACCTCTCCGACAATAATTTCTCTGGTCCAATCCCTGCTTCTATCTCAAACATTACCTATTTGAACACTCTTATGCTTCAGAATAACCAGTTCACTGGTCAGCTTCCTCCGGAGCTAGTGCTACTTGGACGGCTCAAACAGTTCTCTGTGGCTAACAATCGTCTCACAGGTCCAATCCCAAAGTTCAACATTAGCAAGCTTAGTTCAGAGAGTTTTGTTAATAATCTGGATTTATGTGGTAATCCTCTGGATGACTGTAAGAGTTCTACTGGCTCTCGGAGTAAAGTTATTATTATAGCAGCAGTCTGTGGATTGACTGTAGCAGCATTAGTTGTTGGGGTTAGTTTGTTCTTCTACTTCCGTAAAATGGGTGTTGTTCGGAAGAAACTGGATGATCCTGAAGGAAACAAATGGGCAAAGAGCTTGCAAGGACAGAAAGGTGTTAAGGTAAGAATACTCCTTGATTTAATAACATACACATACTATCTTGTTTCATGTTGTTATATTCTGAATTAATGATATATGTTTGGTGTTTTGTGTTTCAGGTTTTCATGTTTAAGAACTCAATTTCAAAGATGAAGTTTAGCGATCTTATGAAGGCAACAGAGGATTTCAAGAAAGATAATATCATTGGAACGGGAAGAACAGGGACTATGTACAAAGGAGTACTTGATGACGGAACTCCACTTATGATAAAGAGGTTGCAGGATTCTCAACGCTCTGAGAAAGAATTTGACTCAGAAATGAAGACTTTGGGCGCTGTGAAAAACAGAAACTTAGTCCCTCTCATGGGCTATTGTGTTGCGGATAAGGAGAGGCTTCTAATATATGAGTACATGCCAAATGGTTACCTTTATGATCAGTTACATCCTGCAAATGAAGAATCCTTCAAACCCTTGGATTGGCCTTCAAGACTGAAAATCGCAATTGGAGCGGCAAAAGGATTGGCATGGCTTCATCACAGCTGCAACCCGAGAATCATCCATCGCAACATAAGCTCGAAATGCATATTGTTGACTGCAGAATTTGAGCCCAAGATCTCGGATTTCGGTCTGGCTAGGCTGATGAACCCAATTGATACCCATTTAAGCACATTCGTCAACGGAGAATTTGGAGATTTTGGTTATGTTGCTCCTGAGTATTCAAGAACTATGGTCGCAACTCCAAAAGGAGATGTCTACAGCTTCGGGGTTGTGCTTCTAGAGCTAGTAACAGGCCAAAAAGCAACTAGTGTGACAACAGGATCTGAAGATGCAGAAGAAGAAAGCTTCAAGGGTAACCTTGTGGAATGGATCACAAAGCTCTCAAATGAATCAAAACTGCAGGAAGCTATTGACAGGTCCTTACTTGGTAAAGGTGTAGAAGATGAGATCTTCAAAGTGCTCAAAGTAGCATGCAACTGCGTTCTACCAGAAATAGCAAAGCAGAGGCCTACTATGTTTGAAGTGTATCAGTTACTGAGGGCCATTGGAGGGAGCTACAACTTCACCGCAGACGATGATATCTTAATCCCCTCTGAAACAGGAGAAGGTGATTTCATTGAAGAGCTCATAGTTGCTCGCTGATCAAGAGAAACTGTAAGACTTTTAAAACGAACATCGTTAGTGGTAGCAGTCCAAAGATATGTATACTTGTCTAAGTAAGTATTGTATTTTCTTTTATTTTTGTCTTCTCCTCGTTGATGGTTTGGTTGTAATATATAGAACATGTCGTATTGTTGTTCAATAGCTTTGAAATTGCATCAAACTTCAGTGATGTCATCCCAGTAGTCCATTATCCATTTTTAATGACTAGATTAGGCATGAAATTATAAGTTTGATATATTAGTATTGTGAGAAGGAAAATTATCATTTGAATGATATTTTCAGGTTTATTCAATTCAATATCTCATTGACCAAACAGATCAGGTGAAGACTCATCAAACATTTCAGCTAAGAAGATTAAGTATTCAGCTAGAATCTAAGTGCTCGAGCCTATCAGACAGGAAAGCAACGAGAACCATCTGAAACCATATCATGATTTAAATTCACCACCAAATTTATCTTTTCAAGGATAATGATCGAGAGAAGTAGAGCATGAGTGTCAAATCCTTCGGTTTTCCGGTTGGTTAGAGTCGGTTTTAATGTATTAACTGTACCTGATTAAAATTCGGTTCGTTATGAGTTCTAAATATAGAAACAAAATAGATCCGAAATAGTATTGGTTTGTTTCCAAATACTTACTTTTTTTTAACAAAAGATTGCTTTCATTACGTAAAAGTTCCAACGAATATAGAACATTAGTTGGTGATTAAACCAAAAGGAAAACCTTGAGGTTTGACAACTAATAAAAGTTCCAAATCAAACCATTCCAAGTTGTGAGGATTAAACAAAGTAAAACAAGCCTCAAAATGTTTAATACTAATTGGAATAAAAGATGAAACTAAAACTTGATAGTAGTAGCGGACAGGAAGTAGTTGCGCCCTTAGAAAGATCTAGGTGTTTTGGCTCTCGGTTCCTCCTCCTCGTCTGGATATCTTCTCCTTTTTGTCTCTCTGTTGATCAGAAATGCCACTTCCTCTTGATCTGAAGATGTTGCCAAATCGAGTTCCATAGCTGCGGCAAAAGGTGAGAAGTCTTCATTATTCAGCCTTATATCCCTCATTATTTTCCATAAAGCCGGAAAGGTCTCAATAGGTTTAGGTGGGAACTGATCATGAGCTCTTGTGTGAGTATGCTAAGGTATTGGTGTGATGATGGTTGCTTCATAATGTTGGCATTCCATCTGTGAGAGAGCTGCTGATGGGGAGTTGCTATGCTCGTCTAATTCTTCTTCATTGAACAAGTAATCTGCGGGAGATGGAACATAAGAGCACATGCTAGTTGCATGTGTCAATTTCTGACAATTTAAACAGAAATTTGTGATCCCTTCGTAGTGAATGAATACGTGCAACCTTTCTCCATTTTGAAATCTTATCGGCTTAAAGAATTTTAACCTAGCAAAGGGATTGATAGTTATCTTTGCTCGGATGGTAGTGGCCCTTGTAATAGAGTGACTTTGGACATCAATCTCAATCACCTCACCAATTTTCCTAGCAATAAGCCTAGTAGTCTCGTGGGAAGTGTACTGTAGTGGAAGATCATAAATCTGAATCCACACAGGACCGAACGGAAGTATAAACTTGAGTCTATTGGTTCCCATCTCTGAATCAAAACTAACCATCCATTGTACGACAACGGCTGACGGCGTAGGACAGAGACAAGATCTATTTCTGAAGTAAATAAGAACTGAATATAGTCGTGATCGATGATCCTACCATGCATTTTTGTCTCCATTCGCCAAGCTCTTGGAAAATCCAGAGCCATCTCCACCAAGTCTTGCTGTGCGTAGTTCATTGGGCATGCAACCAAGCTTAGTCTACTCATCTCTTCCGTACTGTAGTAAGCATAGTATGGGATGTAAACATCTTCATCTCGTCGCCCTAGGTGGAATTGATCCGAAGCTGCCCAAAAGTTGTCTACCATTGTTCTTGTTAGGAGCTTTGTGTGTAAAAGAAGAGGAGAAAATTAATCAGATTTGTTGCTTCTCCTTGTTTATAAATCACCACTCGAATCAAGAAGTAACTTTCTTCTCAAAAATCAAATGTCCGCATGAGAAGAGACTCGATTCTTGTGCATACTCCACCAATGCATGTTCTCCAAATGCTGTGAATAACCGCCTAAATCTTTTTGTTTCTCTGAGCAAGGATTTCGTTGCTGGTGAGAGAGAGTGTTTGATTGGGCCAATCTGCTTAAGCTGCCACCTGGATTAGTCTGAAGTAGAGTGTTTGTTGGGATAGAAAGTAGGTAATGATTGGATTTTTAGGGCGTGAAGTAGAGAAGAGAAAAGGTTAGTGTGGCTGAGTGTAGAAAGGTTGCAGGTCTCGATAGAGGAGTTTCGGGAGGAGCAAAGTAATCATTAGGTTTTTAATTTATGATTTGGGCTTATGATTGATAATAAATATAAATAATGAAATCATGAGGCCCATTAATGCTTGATTTAAGCATCCAAAATTCTGAATATGAGGGTAGTAAAATTCGAAACTTGCATGGGAAGTTACCTGATTCGGGTCATTTGGTGGAAGTAGATTAGGGTATTTTGTTTCTAGAGAAGTGTATTGGAGGGTTATATTGCTCAAGCCAGCTTGTCTTTAGCCATGTAGTCTTGGAAGCGTCCATCTTGGCATACACTGTTAGCTATGCGGTATTGCCATGAGTTTGTTTGTTTTGATATGAGCTGGAAGTATGACCCTGATAGTTGGTCCTGAAGTATGTTGATACGTTGCAGCTGATGGTCTAACCTTGGCCATTTGTGCTGATGTGTCACACATTCCAATATCCTTTCCTCATCTATAAAGATGGTAGCTGTAAAAAAGTTTAGGTCCAATACACTTTGCATTGTACTGATTAGACCTTGTAATTGAACCTGTATGTTGTCGCCCCAGCTTAGGATGGTTTGCCTTGCATGCCAAGTCTCCAATATTTCTTTATCCTGTATAATAAATGCTCCTCCATGAAGATTTGATAGCTTATCAAATTTTTTTCCACCACACCTTAAATTTCATTCCTCTATTTTTTATCTGACTTGGTGCCAACATCGATAATCTGGTATTTCTCTCCAATGACTCCTTTTTTTCTTTTTGTTGCCACCATAACTCTGCTTCCCTCTTAGCTTCTTGAAAGTTCAGTAGTAGATTTGGTTGTGTTTTTTCCAACACTATTGTATTTCTATTCTTCCAAATACACCAGAGAATCCATGGAAAGCTGTGACAAATATCCTTTGGGACCATTGGCTGAGCTTGAAGCTGAATTAAGTGAAAAATGTTACCTTCTAGAGAATTATTTATAAATCCTGTCATTGGTTCTGGTATGTTTGCAAGTCTCCACAATTGTCTTGCTGTATGACATTCAAAAAGCATGTGATGTATTGTTTCATTGGATGTTGTACATATCTGACATAGCGGCGAATCGGTTATCCTTCTATGATAGAGAAGCATTTGAACTGGTAATGCATCTGAAAGAGTTCTCCAGATGAAAATTTTGATCTTAGAAGGGGCTTTAATTTTCCATATTTTACCTTTAAGTATGGTATTATAATTGGGCTGTTCTGGTTGCTGCAGGCTTCCATAATTTGTCAGATGAGTCATTAGCCAATATCCACTTTTTACTGAATAGTCTCTGATTGATTATATCCCCCAAATCCAAGCATCAGGCTTATTCAAAATTGGATTAATCCTCAGAACTTTTGGAATATCTAGTGGGTGTATTGAATTGTGAAGGGCTTCCAATTTCCAGCCTTCGTGGTCTAATAAATCACTGACTTTGAGATTAACATTTAGTCTTGACTCCTTACTAATCGGAGGCCTTGGTGATGTGTCCATGATCCATCTTGTAGTCCAAACAAAAGTATCCCTGCCGTTTCTGATTTGTCTAATTATACCTTTGCTAAGAAGGTCTTTTCCTCTCTGAATACTTCTCCAACCATAGGAGGGTTTGCATCGCAATGGAGCTTCAAGAAAACTCTGTCTTGTGAAGTAAATGGACTTATACAGTCAGGCTAGTAGGGAGGATGGTCGAGATAATATACGCCACGCTTGTTTGGCCAAAAGTAAAATATTAAAGGTCTTAAAATCCCTTATCCCTAGTCCACCTTGGGACTTATTTTGTTGTATCTTTTTCCATGATATCCATGGAATTTTCTTCTTATCTTCCTCCTGGTTCCACCAAAAGTCTCTCGTGATTTTTGAGAGTTGCTTACATTGAGTTTTGGTGAGCAGGAAACATGATATTGCGTATATGGGAAGCGCCATAGCCACCATCTTAAGCATTATTTCTTTACCCCCTGCAGTGAGTGATTTGGCATACCATGAGGATGTTTTAGCTTTAAGCTTGCGTGTTAAGTAACTTAGGGTCTTGGTTTTGGATCCTGTGAATGAGTGTGGGAGTCCAAGGTATTTATCCATGCTAGTTGCCGACGTGATGCCCAATATGTCTTTGATTCCTTGCTTACTGGAACTTGGCAGCTTTCCAAAAGTTATAATCGATTTATCAAAGTTTATCCTCTGTCCAGAAATATCAGCATACTCCTGTAGTAAGTCCTTTAGGATTTTGGCATCTTGAAAATTTGCTTTGCAAGCAAATAAACTGTCATCAGCGTATAACAGATGACTGATTGTCGGTCCTACAGAGTTAAATTGAATTCCCGTGAGTTTTCCTTGCAAGGTTAGTGATTCTATTTTCCTAGTAAGCGCTTCCGTACAGAGGATATATAAGTATGGTGAAAGCGGATCTCCTTGTTTGATGCCTCTCTGTGGGTGAATCAGACCATGAGCTTGCCCATTGATCGAAACAGAATATGTAACTGATGATATACAACTCATGACTAGGTGTATCTATTTGGGGTCAAATCCCAGATTACTTAGCACACCTTCGATGAAGTCCCATTCCAGCCTATCATATGCTTTTGAAATGTCTGTTTTGATCAGCATATGTGATCTTTTCCCTTTTCTATTAGTGTTGATGTGATGAACCAATTCATGTGCAATTAATATGTTATCGGTGATTAGTTTCCCAGGCGTAAAAGCCCCTTGTGAAGGTGAAATAATGTCTTGTAACATAGGTTGGAGCCTTGCAGTGATGATCTTGGAGACTATTTTGTACATCACCGAACATAAGCTAATAGGACGATAATCACTCATTTGAGAAGCATTGTTTTTCTTTGGTATTAAACTGATGTAAGTATAGTTCCATTCCTATGGGATTATTCCTGTTTCAAATGCCTCTCGGACTTCTTTTGTCAGTTGTTGGCCCAGAATATTCCAGTAGCACCTATAAAAAGTGCCTGTCAAGCAATCTGGTCCCGGGGCACAACCTGTTTAATGCTAAATATTGCAGCCGTAATCTCTTCCTCCTTGAGTGGTTCTATAAGTTTTGCATTCATTTCTGGCTTGATTTTTGGCTGAATACAACTGAGTAATTCTCTTTTTTGTCTCTGACTCTGTGAGGAGAACAATTCTTTAAAGTACTGTGTCGCAATGTCTCCTTTAGATCCTTCCAAGTAATATTTACGACCTTCATCATCTTGGATATAATTGATTTGGTTTCTAAGCCTTCGTTTATTCACCCATGTATGAAAAAACTTCGTGTTTGCATCCCCATCTGTGATCCACTTTTCTTTTGTTTTCTGCTTCCAATACTCCTCCTCTAACTGGATTTGCACTATCATATCTGCCTTCAACCTACTAATCGAGGTGGTATCAGGAGATCGCTTACTAACCTCTTGTTCCATTAATTTATTGATGTGATCAATATTATGAGCAGAATTGAGACGTTTGTTTTTCTTCCATTGTATAATGTCTTGTCTACATTTTCAGATTCTGCCTGTTATATCCAAGTTTGGATTAGCATTCCAGCTGCTGTGAATCAGAGCGAAAAATCCTTTGTGTTTAGTCCATCTGTTATCGAAAAAGAATCTTTTTGTGAAATTATAAGCTTCAGTAACAAAATTCACCAAAAGTGGTCGATGATCAGATCCCCAAATATCCATATACGTCGAGTTAGTTTGCGAGTATAGACATTTAAGTCTTGAGTTCCCAAATGCTTTATCCAGTCTGATTTGTATCCATTGACCACCTCTTAGTCCCATCCAAGAGTATATTAGACCTGAGCTTACCACTTCCTCCATGTCACAGTCTTTGATGAGCTCCTTAAAGGGCTGCAAAGTCCAATTTGGTCTTACTGTACCACATAGTTTTTCTTTATTGTCTTGAATTTCATTAAAATCCCTAACCATCATCCATGCAGATTTCCTAGTGGCATTGATAACCTTTAATTGATTCCACACTTTTTGCCTATGCTGAGGCAATGGATGACCATAAAAAAAAGAAACATAAATGTAGTGTTTGCCCACTCTTAACTTTGTGTCTATAATATTAGCGTTTCCTTTTAGGATAATTAAGTCTTCTGTGTGTTTCTATAATAGGGCTAACCCCCACTTAAACATGTTGGTTCAATAGTAAAAAGGTTTGAGTAGCCTAACCATTCTTTTATTTTAGTTAAATAAGATAGCGTGTTTTTAGTCTCCATGAGGAATAAGTAGTCTGGAAATAAGGATCGCCTTATTTCCTTAAGCCTTCGAACTGTCAGAGTACTCCTCAATCCCTGACAGTTCCAGCTTAGAATACTCATGGCTCCTTGGATGACTTAAGGATAGTCACCATACCTTTCTTTGTGGATTCAGTGGTTTGTGATTGGTAGTCATGTGGTTCCTCAAAGATCTTACGCTTTTTGTTTGTATCTCGAGCATATGTGTGAAGCTCTTTATTTGCTACCTTCTCTAGCTGATTAGAATCTTGGCTTCCCATCGTGTAGTCCATTACCTGAACCTTTTTAGCTTTACTTAAATTGGTGTGGGAAGAAGAAGTTTGTAGTGCTCTTCCTCCTTCATCTCTTGCTATGTGAGGAAGTGTTACAAAGGAAGGATCATGTTCTTGCTGAGTCTTATTTGCTCTTTGCTCATTGGATCTCTTATTCCTAAGGGTGATTGGTATTGTAGAAGGAGACATTTGGTATTCTTGCTGATCACTGTGACTATTCTTTGATCTTTGAGAAACCTGGTCCAGTTTTGGTGTTGCTGTTGGAGCTTGTGTACACCTGTTTTGTGAAATTTTAGAGGAGCTCGGCTCAGTTTCTGTCTTCTCTGTAGCTTGTGGTGGAGATGGGATCTCTAGCCATGGACATTGGCTGCGATCATGTGTAAGTCTAAAATTGAAATAGCAAGATTTCTTAACTCTTTCAAATTTCAAAGGGACCTTAATTACCTTCCCATCCGGAAACCTGAAAGATCTATTTGGCCGTAGCGGCGAATTTAAGTCATATATGATGCACACCCTTGTGAAAGCATGTAGGGAGGTTCTATTTTCGTCGTAATCAACTTCTATGACATCACCATAAGTACTCCCAATTGCTTTAAAGAGATCCACTGTACGGTGTTGGAATGGGATATTAAAAATTCTTATCCAGAGCAGAATTTTTGTAATTGTTTCATCCTCTTGTATATCCTTTTTAGTGCAGACAACAACTCCCCATTCCTCAAAGTTCCATATACCAACTTGAGTTATAGCTGATAAAGCTTCTTCTGAGGGAAACGAAAATTGGAAATGGTCATTAGAAATTACCGCACCCACGATCGTTTTATAAATCTTCCAAATTCGTGGAAGAGTCAGCATGGCTTTGGCCATGTTATGTTTTTTTGGATTGAGAAGTCGCCCGATTAGTATGTAGCTTTGCTCTTGTTCGTTTACATAGTTTCCTGCTAGAGGAAGATCTACTGGTTCGTCATCAAGTTGCAGGGAGGTAAAAGCTTCATGAATGTTCGATTGCATGTTGGCTAATATGAGTCAACTTCTGTCTTCTGTTTCTCCACGCTGAGGTACTTTCCTTGTTCGCCGATTAATTTTGAGATGTGGCTTAATAATTCCTTTCGTCTTTGATCTTAATCTAGCTTGTGATGTTTAATCACAGTGCGGATCTAACATGCAAGGGACCGCCGGTTGTAATCGTAGTGACTGAAATAGTTTCAGTTTGGAAGATCCTAAGTAATTTATGGTTGCATGTCACAGCTCCTCCACTCAAGAATCACAAATGATAGAGGATTCTGCTGAAATAAACAACCAATTTGAAAAATTCGCCGAGTATAACCAGCAACCTTGATGGATCTGGTGATTAATTCTACCTCTCTTTCCAGACTAGAGAGCAGAAGAGTTTTCTATTCGCCTCTACTTGAGTTTGGCTAGTTCTATAAATACTTACTTATAACCACAAAAATCTAAATACCAGAAAAATATAATTGCTCGTAATAAAAAATAACGAAATATTCTTTTAGTATAAATTAGTTTTGGTTCTTATTTAGTTCGGTTTGGTTTTTGGTTAAGAACTTAACCGAAGCAAAAATCAAAATTATCTTAAATATTATAACCGAACAATTTTTTTGTCAGTAATCAAAACAAACCGAATAGTTTATACCTTTTGTTTTCTTATTACACGACTGCTTTGATGTGCGTAATGTCAAAAGAGAAAGAGTCTGAAACTTCAAAGTCAAAGGCTTTAAGGAGCAACAAATCAGGCAATGGCGTTCCTTTGAATGATCCACCAGCTTCTCTTTCAACTTCTCAATTTTTCTTCAAATCATGAATTCTCCAAGACCCATCTCCGTCGTCTCCACCTTCGCCTCGCCGGCCTCTGGCACTGATTCCACCCGAAGACCTCTAAGCTTGTGGCCTGGTATGTACCATTCACCGGTCACCACAGCTCTATGGGAAGCTCGATCTAGTATCTTCGAATCACTTCTCGATCCTCCTAAAGATGCTCCACCTCAAAGCGAGCTTCTCACCAGAACCCCTTCTCATAGCCGAACAACCATTTTCTACCATTTCTCAACTGATTTCATCCTTCGTGAGCAGTACAGAGATCCATGGAACGAGATCCGACTCGGAATTTTGCTCGAAGATCTTGATGCTTTAGCCGGAACTATCTCTGTCAAGGTCTGTCAATCGAATTAGGGTTTTAATGCATTTAGGATTCTGTGATGTTGCAAATTTTGATGATCGTTTGTACATTGTGAATCCAGCATTGTTCTGATGATGATAGCACAACGAGACCATTGTTGCTTGTTACAGCTTCTGTTCATAAGATTGTCTTAAAGAAGCCGATTTGTGTCGACATTGATCTGAAGATTGTTGCTTCTGTCATTTGGGTTGGTCGTTCATCTATTGAGATTCAACTCGAAGTTAAGCAATCCGAATCCAGTATGTACACATACTGTCAATAAATTCAACTACAATAAGCATATCGTCAACACTTTTGCTTATGTTGTTGTTATTTTGTCCAGAAGATGTCAATGCTTCTTCAGATTCAGTTGCTTTAACTGCCAACTTCATTTTTGTGGCGCGTGATTCGAAGACTGGTAAGGCTGCTCCTATCAACCGTCTTTCTCCAGAAACCGAGCGCGAAAAGCTTCTATTTGAAGAAGCTGAAGCTAGGAATAACTTGAGGAAGAAGAAGAGGGGAGGTGAGAGAAGAGAATTCGACCACGAGGTGTGTAAGAAGCTTGAGGCTTTGTTGGCTGAAGGAAGGATCTTCTCTGACATGCCAGCTCTTGCAGACAGAAACAGTATTCTTCTTAAAGATACCGGACTCGAGAATTCGCTAATATGCCAACCGCAACAGAGAAACATCCATGGCAGGATCTTTGGAGGGTTTTTGATGCATAGGGCATTTGAGTTGGCCTTTTCCACAGCTTATACATTTGCTGGTTTAGTGCCCTACTTCTTAGAAGTTGATCACGTCGATTTCTTAAGACCGGTTTGTTTCTAATCGCTTCTGAGCATCCTCTTCTTATTCAGGTTCACTGTCTGTATATAACTAACGCTAAAATGGACTTGCACACAGGTGGACGTTGGTGATTTCTTACGGTTCAAATCAAGTGTGCTTTACACTCAACTAGATAAACTGGATTGTCCGCTCATCAATATCGAAGTTGTTGCTCATGTTACAAGCCCAGAGATTCGTTCCAGTGAGGTATAAATTCTTACTTGATGATGAAAAATTTCTTGGACTATCCTTCCAAGTTAAACTTGCTTATTGATTTCATAGAATAGACAGATACATGTCAATTTGAAGCTCATTATGTCAATATTGAGGTCCCTTTCTCTGTTGCTTCTAATGTAGATTTCAAATACATTCTACTTCAAGTTCACTGTACGACCAGAAGCAAAGGCCAGAAACAATGGGTTTAAGCTTCGAAATGTAGTTCCTGCTACAGAGGAAGAAGCTCGTCATATCCTTGAGCGCATGGATGCAGAAACTTTAATCTCAAGCAAACAAGTGTAGTAGCATTTGCTAATATAATCCACGATTTGAACCACAGATTATCTGAAAATGTAGAAGCATTTCTACTGTATCTAAACGAATTGCTAATAAAATCTTTGATTTGGCTTACACAATCTCCTATTTTCCGTAAAAGTTGCTAATGTATGTACAGTTTTTCGACTCTACGAAATCTCCACATGATTATAGAGTTTGAGTTATCATCCTATTTGTCACAAAAAGCCAAAACAAAATTTCAGCTTTGTCAATAAGTAAGACCAAGATTTTGAATGAAACTAGAAAGTTAGTTAGAGCATCAACTAGAGATGCTATAACCAAATCCATACAGATAGTCTCCAGAAATTACGTTAGTCATACACGTTACAAGACATTAAAACTAGAGATTCGGTCCTAATCACTACATTAAAAATCTTACACTGGGAATCACTCTCCCATTTCGTTGCAAACATTGCCTAGAACAGACAGGAAGTCTCTCACAATCATGAAGGTTCTCATTGTGTGACTTTCTTCATTGGAAATATCTCCATGGAATTGCTCTGTGACCTCTTCCAATGCGAACACTGTTGAGCTTTCTCGTATTTTGATCTTCACAATCTCCTCTGCAGCAATTTTCAAGAATCGAGCCATCCTCTCCTTGAACTTCAGCCATTGGTCTCCACTACATCCACT
Source organism: Lepidium aucheri (assembly GCA_900406435.1). Classification (NCBI taxonomy): domain Eukaryota; kingdom Viridiplantae; phylum Streptophyta; class Magnoliopsida; order Brassicales; family Brassicaceae; genus Lepidium; species Lepidium aucheri. Next base: position 32,604 of record OVBA01000275.1, read on the forward strand.
CTCCTCGCACAATATCAGAAGCTCTTCAATGTTTTTGGTTCCTTGACAAAGCTTCGAGACATCGGTTCTTAGAACACCATACTCGATGTCTGCTGATTTCTTGACATTGCCCAGCTCTGAATTCAGGTTTCTGATGGCTTCTAAAGCTCTCATACTGCCTTCAGATTTTATCATTTCCTGAACAACAAAATGCAAGAGGCTTCTCCCATCATACCCCTTGACCTCAACGAGCTTGACTAGCGTGTCAAGTTTGGAGACATGAGCATCACCGAAGTGGCTTGTTGTAACATTCATCATGCTTCCTGTCTTCAATGTAGCTTCCAGAAGTCTTGAGAACATTTTACTATTGCTTAGTTCTTCACAAGCAGCCTGCAAAAGCACATAAAAGCGTATTGAGACATAAGATTTAACATGAGACGCATATATGTTAATTTGTTATCTTCAGCATTACCTGCACAACACTGAATGACTTTCTAAGACGTTTGATCTCAGAGTGAAAATTAGCCACAGAGAGCAATGCATCAACCCGTTTAAACACAAAGGGCACATGAAGCAATTCCTTAAGAAACTTCTCAGCTGGACCGAGGTTGATGATCACTGAATCATTACTATAGCTCTTCAACTTCCTCTCTTCTGCTTCATTTGGTGCCAGTCTCAGTAAACACTCAAGAAATTCAGCTCCAAGTGCATCAGAGTCACCTGCATTAATAACTCGAAATTTACAAATCAATAACATTACAAAAAGCAAAACAGTAATAAACTAAGTAGCAATATTCTTACCATTAAGAAGAGCTTGACAAACATCTTTAGTGGTTAAGTTAAGCAGCTGAAGCAAAGTAGCAATATTCTTAGCCTTTTTTGGATCTAAAACTTTGCTTTCTTGGTTTTGAATAGGAAGTTCATAGCTTAGACCTCTCGGTATCATGTTTGGATTTGACAAGTTTCCAATGAAAAGAGTGTCAACCATCTCCTTGTTCAATCTGCAACACAGTCACAGAAACCAAACTTCATTAACCTCTTATAAACTAATAAAAAGACCGATTAAGAGAAAGAAGATAGCTTTCAGTTTTCTTACTTCAAAGAACTCGATCTAAGACCATCCCGATGCAGCTGTTGTTTCGGAGGTAAGTCCGGAAAAGATAGTTTTTTCCCATCATTTTGAACCACAAAAGGCTCTGAAGGTGGGACAAGAGGAGGTGGTCTGGTCGGAGGAGGAGCTATAGCTGCTTGGCTCTGGTGAGAAGAAGATTCACCGATATTGATAATATAGTCTCTTCTTGATGACAATGAATGAGAAGAGAGCAAAACCGACTTCACATTCCGGCTAAAATCATTCCAAATCGGCGGTGAACTGTCGAAAAACTTGCGGAATAATCCATCAGGGGAGTTAGAAACTGAAGAGTAGAGAGAAGAAAGTGGAGTTCTTATGGTTCCTCTATCTGGTGAAGTAGAAGCAGAAGAAATACGAGGAAACCCAAATCCCATATTTTGATTCCAGAAGCTAAACATTCTTAATGACGACGACCCATTTCCATTATTGTGCTTCCTTACACTTAGTAGTCTCTCCGGCGACGGAGACTGAATGTTTTGAACGAAAGAAGCCTCTTTTGAGTATCTAGGGTTTTGAGGAGACATTATTGAAAATGACCTTGCTGGAGAAACCCAACCGGAGCAAGAAGAAGAGCAGGAATGAGATGGGCTTGAATTCGCAGAACCAGGGAGAGAAGCCATTGGAGAGAAGAAAACATCTTCTCCTTCTTCTTCGTCTTCTTCGATTTCCTCTGCTTCATAGTGTGTTTGGAAGCTATGTAGAGGTAATGGTGGAAGTGGTCGTATCTCCGGTGACTCAGACTTGAAGAAACAAGCTCCTCCTCCAGCTCGAATATGCTCAGATTCCTCTGGACTAAGGTAGAAAACCTCGGAAGTTGGGTTAGTAGCAGCAACATTGAAGTTAGTAGTAATGTGACTTCGTTCATCAAAATGACTACTGTTACTACTTCTACTACGAAAGTCCTTGTACTGTTGGTTTTGTCTTTGTCCTCTCCAACGACCATAGAGAAACAAAACCAAACCTAAAGCTGTAGCGACAGAGAGTACAGCAGAGAGAGCTGGGACAAGAAGTGTAGGAGAAGCGTGGTGAGGTTTATGAGAACGAGGAAGAACAAGAGCTGAAATGTTAGCCGGAAAAGTTGGAAAGACGGCGAAAGTACTCGGAGGAGGAGGAGGAGGAGGAGCTGAGGAATAAAGAGGGAAGAAAGGAGGATTTGTTGGTGAAAGAGGAGGAGGAAGAGCTGATTCTTCACCACCGTCGTCGTAAAGGAGACGACGGTTGAAAGTCATGGCGGATGCGTAAGTTAGAAAGGAAGAGAATGCGCATGTTAGCAAGAACAAGATAGTGACGAACCAAAAGCTCTGCATTTTCTCTGCACAAAAAAAAGCTCTCATTGTTTCACACTCACACAAACAATAACAGAGGAGAGAAGTTAATAGCTCTCTCTCTATAATGGCTTTGCCTGTGACTCTGTCAAAGCTATGGGCCTATGAGTAATAAATATTAACACTGTAGTAATTATATTTAACTTTTACCAATGTATTTATTTTTACACTTAAATATTGGATTTTGTTAAATTCAAGAAAAAAGAAGTATATATGAAATGTAATAATAACTTGAAATTCTGAAATTTTAACCATCTTTCAAAGAATCTTTTTTTGACTTTTTCTGACGACTTCCTCTATATGCACACTGTTTTTTCTTTTTTCATGGAAAACATCAATGAATTTGTACAGTACTTATTTGGCATTTTTTTTAAAAAAAACCATTTTTGTTATCAAGACAATGCATCTTTTTTTTTGCTCATTTCTTTTGGGTTTTTGAGCTCAAACTCTATGAGGATTTTGGAGTTTGAACACAAAGTTATCTATGGAATACAATAAACAATTAGAATTTATGAATAATTATCCATATGTAATATATTTTGAACCCAAACTCCAAATGATTTTGGTATTTGATGCTACATCTCTAAGCTTTATCAATCATGCTCTTAATTACAATCGCAAATCTATTTCTTTTGACTAATCTGATAATTCGTTACAAAGAGTTTTTTCCGTAAACTGATTTAAATGAAACTGCCTTCAAGTGATGAACAAAGAGTTGGCTTACCAACCCAAAAATGTCACACTTTACATTAAGATCTCATGACTCACTATTTCCTTTGCTTCACACCTCCATTAAGATGAATTGCTATTGTTATCAACACTCTTTCTTTAGTTTTTATTTTCAACAACAAAATTCTGATCAGTGATGATGACCTTCATCAAACACACTATTGTACCATTTGGTAGGATCTGCATAAAAATGAGCAATCAGAAACCGTTTGGCTGATCAATGATCATCTTTGAAATCTCTTTTGTTGAATCACTTGTGTCTAGCTAGTAACCACTTCATCCATGTCGACAAACAATACTTTGCAATGTGTTCTGGTAAATCCACCTGAAATAACCATCTCAGATGAGCAACAACACTATTAAGAAAGACATCTATAATACAGAAACAAATAAACAAGAACAATGAAACTCACACTGGTCCATGTTGCAGAGAACCCATCAGTAGATAGCAACCAACTTCGATTTATTGTATGCAGACCTAAAAGCTCATCATCACTGACATCATCATCATAATCATCAACAGTTTTCTTCTTCTTCTTTCTCTTCTTTCTTTCCTTCTTCCTCTTCTTATGCCTCTTTTTAGAAAGATGGCTTCTACTATCTGAGTCAGAATCACTTTCTTCTGAGAATCCGTTATGGCTGAGCAACGTGTGGTCACTAGATCTGCGGAAGTCAATACCATTCTCTTTAAAAAGCAATTCCCATGAATCTGAAGTTTTACATTCCTCCGACAATCTCAAGTGAATAGTCCAAGAAAGTATCCCAAGTAATTTTATCGCTTCTATGTGTTTCATCTTTGAAAGCTCTCTCAGAATTAGAGAAAAACTACTGCCGTCTTCCAAACCTCTGCTGATATCTGCCACAGTTTCTTTCAACATTTCTCCATCATCATTGGCGTCCTCATCACGTACAAGCCTTAGTAGCTGACGACCCTGGTTGATAACAGAATTAAGCAGCAGCAGCTCATCAATAGATTTTGTATCACCATATCTTGAAAGAACAACCTTAAGCCAACAAGACGAGTCACCAATATCCCAGGACTTAATGCTTGGATCGAAATTGTCGCTAAGCAATTCAAGAAATTGACATAAATCACGTTCTTCGAGCGTAATAAGGAGATGTTGGGTTAAGGAAGAGAAAGACTCCTCCGTAAGAAACTCCTTTACAGCATCCCACACATTATCCATATCTTCTTTATACATAAACCGGATAAAGAGATCTAGAAAGAACTCTGTGTCGAGAAACAAAATCTGGCCATCTTTGAGTGACTCAGCAAACTCATTGGATGACCAAAATTCAGGAACATTGTCAAGAAAATTCTCAATAGTTCTTTGAACATCCAAATCAAGAAGGTAGTGAGGCTTTGTAGCAACAACAGCAGGAGATTGCCCATGTTTTCCACGCCACTCAAGCTCATCCCAACATATATCCCGGTTCGCAAACGCAAACTGAGCCAATGCTTTTGCACCTCGTTTATGGTCAGACCCACCATCAAAAGCAAACTCAGAAAACCATTGTAGTATACGATTTGGATTCCCTGCATTTATCAAAAACTCAAGATGAAGCACAATGGCAAGATTCATGTAATATAGACACAAACAATGGGAACAAGACTTCACCTTGAAAGAATTTCTCAAGTATATAACTTCTTTTGGCTAACACAGACCCAAGTTTCCTCGGCTTTCTTTCGAACATCATTTGAAGGAGCTGAGATACAAACTGCCTCTTTCTGGGTTTTGATCTCAATAACTTCATGAAAATATTTAGTTGACATCTAGGAGATATAGATATAGTAGAAAGAGCACTACAAAGCCAAAGTCTAGCCTCTGATCGAGCTCCACGAGCTACCAATGACTGAATTTGAGAGCTCAATTTATTTAACAGAGACAAAATCACATTGATGTTGCTATTATTGTGGGCATCATCGTTGCACTTTGATTCAGACAAGAACAAATTCACCATCGTGGTTGAATATTCACTTTGATTTAACAACAATACAATATGGGTTCCATTGATGTAGAAAACTGCAAATTTGAAGGTTATCAACAATTAGATTGAGTTGGAAGGAAGAAAGAACATCAATGCAAATAAAATTAGAAACTTCAAAAGCCCTATTTCATTATTCCAAATTTCGGAACCGAAAGATTCAAATCAAAATTAGGGTTTCAGTTTAGGTTTTGGAAAAAGAAAGAAGAGTACCAATTTAGTTCGTCGTCGAGGCAGCGAGAACTGTAAAATGGAGAAAAGTTATTTTTTTTTCTTAAATAAATTGTTCAGAAAAATTAATTTAATGACGTAAGCATTCATCTTTAACCCCTCACAAAATTGTGGTTAAGACTGAGATATGTGAAATTATAATATACCATCAAATTTTACATGGTGGTGGTAACATATTCATATGATATTACTTTCAATTATTTGTGAGTAATCATAAGCTTTGAGTCAACTTGACATATATAGTAATTTAGAAGGCCAAAAATGCTATAGAAACATAGTCGCTTTAAGTATTGAACTCATCAGAAGTTCTCTGGTTCTGCTTTGAAATTTCATTTGAAGACATGCCATGTTTTGTTACCATCTGGAGAAAACTGAACATGGCATTGTGTTCCATTGAGTTAAACGTTCAGATAATTTAGAACTTGACGACCTTGGAATTAGTCAATCCGCGACTCAGCTCGGTTCTATAATCCGTTGGCAACATTGGTTGAGGTAATATTGTGTTTGCGGAAGCCAGCACCTGTAATGTTTTAATTCAGTTCAACAAACGAGAAAGGCGAGTGAATACACAAATCAAAAGCTTATGTAAGGGATTGATACCGGCTTCATCTGGTGAGGCAGTTTATCCCATATATCCCCACCATAATACATCATTGGTCGTTCTGTTAGATTAGATAGAATACATATCAAGATGGAGACATATGCATATACCGGACAATTGAAAAATCATTAAGGTTATGTTAAAACAATTTCCCATAAAGATACTTAAACTCACCTGACAAATCAACAGTAGGGTCATTGTATAGATGCATTGCAGCTGCCCATCCTACAAATCAAGATAGTAAAGTGTTTGAAAGTGGTACACACACATCATCTACTTGTGTATACAATGACACTAGAACTCTAGGATCAGAAACTGAAACTTCCTTTAATTTCTCACTTAGAACAGCGACAACGATCTCGATTGCTAAATAAAAGAAGTAGTGACCATGTCTATTAAGGTTCCAAACCAAATCAGATCACTCAACCCCCTTCAATCTTTGTTGATCCCATTCACAATTCACATGCTAAAGTGACATTAGTATTTGAAGTTACTCTCATCAATCTCCTGACTCATAATAATTATACTTATCAAAAGGTATAACTCGGTTGTACAAGACTCATATAGGCTTCCAGTCATCGATGTAATAGCAAGCCCTTTATAAAATATTGAAGATTAAAAGACTTAAGATTCAGAATACATACGATCACTGAGAAGCTTAAAAGCTTCACTCCTAGAGCAACCTTGTAAAGATATAATCCTTGGAGAAGATTTTTCGCTCTGGAAACCAACAACAACTGGCTGAATTCTATCTTCCTCGTTGCTATGAGAGCTTCCTGTTCAATCCAATTGATTTCAATCTTACTCATTACATCAAACAAGAAAACAGCCACACACACAAACACAGAGGCACATTGCAAGCAAAAAAGGTTGAAACTTTCTACTCATTGCTAAATAAATACTTAAAGTTAGATTCTTCAAATCTCCTTAAATCCCAAATGTAAATCATCACAAAAAGACTGAATCTTTCAAAATGATATTAAAGGTCACCAATTACAGGAATGTCTTTACACTGAATATGTCAATTGCTCTTAAATTTCAGCTAGTGTATATAAAAGAAGAGAATAGAGAATTCTATACGGACCTCTGGATCTTCTCCGGTTTGAAGAACGGTTCCTGCCAGACAAAGAAGAAATATCAGAGATCACTCCAAAGCAAAGAAGAAGGTGAAGAAAGTGAAGAAGGAGAAGTAACCTTTGGTTTGGTGGAGTGTATCGTTTAGGTGCAGAGCTTGGATCCACCATAGAGCAAAGAGTTTTGGGTTCTGCGTCAACTTCCACATCTCTGCGTCGAGGTTGTAGAAAAGTCTCTAATCTTCACGCGCTAATCCTTCAGCGCGTGGCCTTCAACCGCATTTTTTTTTTCTTTTTTTGTAGTAAAAGAGGAGGAAAAGAAAAATTATGTTGTGAAATTATTACTGACTAAATCTTGGTACTTTTGTGACACACAATCACCCAAAAAACAAATTGACTGTAATCAACTACGTAATTGCTTTAGCCACTAAGATTAGGCTGTGATCAAAACCAGATACTGCTTGAAGAACAGAACCTTCTATATCCTCCAGTAACATCGGTTCAGGCTCATCGCTTGAGCTTCCTAAACCGAGTCTACCATTCTTTCCACAACCCCAAACCCAAGCTTCTCCTTTATCTGTTACACACAATGAATGCACACGCCCTGCTGATACTGAAGCTGGAGTTTCATCTTCAAAACCCTCCACTTCTCTTGGAAGGTTTTCCGGTTTTCCCCTACCAAGCTGCCTACTCCGGTTCCAACCCCACGAGACAACTTTTTTTAATTCACCTCTGTTGCAGATAGCTAGAGAATGACCAAGACCAGCTGCTATAGAGGATGGAGAGTCGGTTATATCAACAGGTATCATTCCTAGGTCTTGTCTGGACCGACCCAATTGACCATAGATGTTACTCCCAGCGCTCAAAAGTGTGCCATCATCTGAAATTAGCAAACACCTATCAGGCAAAATTAACCATCTTTACTTAATGAATGTTCTTCAATAGTTTAACAGGGTTGCATTTACTTACCACAAAGGATCAAGGAGTGGTCAGATCCGCACGCAATATCTGTTACCTTCACATTACGTGTTTCTTCCACCAGATGAGGTTCCCAAGCTATTGGCATGTCATTCTCCTTGCTCATTGCTTCCACAACCTTTTTTTCAGCTGCCTCAAGATTCAAATGATCACCATGGTTGTCTTTTATTGACCCATTTGTAAATGAATCTAGCAGAGATGCTTCAAGTGGAAGTCCAATATTGCCTACTCTTCCATCAGCTACATAACCCCACCCAAAAACTTTACCGTCCACAGTAAGCGCGAGCGCATGCCCCCAACCAAATGATACCTATACAACAAATTCCCCTACATGTGTGAAAAACTCAACGTAAAGCTGATTCTTTGAAGTGTTTATTCAACCAAGCATGTACCAAACCTTAACGACGTGTTCTGCAGCTAAAGTTTCGACTCTTGAAGGAATTGGAGCTTCAATAATATCTTTACCAAGACCAAGCTGACCTCTTTTAGATCTTCCCCAGACCCACAAAGAACCATCATCTCCTAAAGCCGCTGAAACAACTCCAGACGCAAATGCTGCCTGGACAATCACATTATCTAGACCTTGCACTCTGTTTGGTTCACTCCTTGAATCTCTACCAATCATGTCAACAGAAAAAACTTCAGGCGTACCAAATCACAAATCCTAAAACTAGAAAACTAATGTTCTAATTCCACCCTCCAATTCGATCACATCTCAGACTAAGTCTCACTAATTCACCCATTGGTCACTACAAGTTCCATAACTACTTTTGATGAAAACAATTTCAGCAAAATTAGGTTCTCAGGTGGAAATTATTTTTACCTAGAAGCAACCGTAATTCGACCTAGCTGGCCTTCATCGTTGCGACCCCATGTCCAAATCTCACCACCAGATGTAACGGCAAGAGAATGGTAGTGTCCGGCGGATATGAAGGAAATATCTGAAGGCAAGTTACAAACAATGGTGGGTTCGTAAGCGTCGGTTCCCATTCCAGGAATCGACGATGACGAAATCCCCAGAGCGCCATGGCTTCCGTCACCAAAACTCATCACTGTTCTTCTTTCACCGACCTTGCTCGTGAATTGTTGTTTGAAAATTCCACGGAAGAGAACATCATTGTAAAAACACGAATCCGAAGTAGAAAATTTACCGATTCGCACCTTCGCGATCGACCATAACCGTAGCATATTACTGAAGAAATTGAAAGCGAAGGTGAGATCAGAGTTGCTTAATTGAAAACTGATTTAGTGAAAAATAATTTATTTTAATGGAACATTATTGAATAAAATAATCTGACAAAAAAATACCCTTCAGTTATAAGCAAAGTGACACAATGTCAAAACTAGCCGTTGCGATTGTACTTTTCTCGAAACGGCCGCTCCTCTCTTCTCTCTAACATTTCTTCTTCTTCTTCTCATCTCTCTTCCTCAGCTTCTCAAGCATTGTCTCTTCAGAACTAGAAATCAATCTGATAACATCATGGCTCAACTTCAACCTCGCGTCAGATCTCCACTTTCCGAGAAGACTTCTCCTTCTACTTTCCTACGATCTCCTCTCGCTGGGAAATTCATCTCTTCTCCCGACTTGTCTCCGTTGAAGCGAACCTCAAACTTATCAACTCCTATACTCGTATCTTCCACTCTTCAAGATGATGAATCCAACGACGATGACTATGACATGAGTCTTGAATCGGTTTCTGACCTCGGATGTGATTACGATCTTGAAGATGACGAGGAAGAGGTGATTACGACGGTTGGGAGACGTTACGATGAAGAAGAAGTGTTTGGGGATAAGTCCAGTTCGAAATTGAATAGAGGAATGTTGAAGGAGAAGAATCTGAAAATTGAAGTTCCATTTGGGAACAGAAGAGTCACAGATGGTGAGTTAGGGCTTCGGAAATTCGTCCTGAATAATTCAACTCCAGCTAGTGAACGGCCACATACTCTGAGTTCCAAGGTACCAATTTGGCCTCACTGAAGTTCTTGAAATAGCAACTTTTAGATATTAAGCTAAATTTAGGAAGAAAATTTTTGTTCATAGGGTTCGGTCTATTGGGATTTAGAAGATATAAGAACCCCAAGTGCACCACCTATAATGGAAACTGGACAAGAAGATAACATCAGCTTGGAAATAGAAAAAGAAATTGAGCAGATCGAGGATGAGATTTGCAGAGATGCAAGAGTAGAGAGTAATACAGATGCAAATTTTGGGGAAAGGTATTCTTAATTTTAACAACCTTTTTGTATTTTGTCTTGCTGACCATTTTTAATATGTTTAACCATTGTTGGTACAGTGTGAAGGATACTAATACTGTGGAAGCTGCGCAATTCCAAGAAATCAGAACAGATAAAATAGATTATCCTCATATAAGGTTAGTACTTAGTTTGTCTTTGGGAAAGGTATTCGAGAATTTTAACAATCCGGACCAGTCTCGATATGTTTGATTATTGATTGGTGTAGTGTGAATGATACAACTACTGAGGAAGCTGCACAATTCCGAGAAATTAGAACGGATGAATTAGATTGTCCTAATATCAGGTTAGGACTTTCTTTTCTTCTAAGTTTAGCATAATAACAATTGAACAATATTATAATTGTCATTTCTCTTTCCACAACGGCAGTGGTCAATATGCCTGGCAAAGTCTTTTGGCGTACGATGCTTGCATAAGGCTATGTTTGTATGCATGGTCAAAGGGTTCTCCTGAGGCAGCTGAGTTTCTGCGTGATGAGTGTCGTCTTCTACGAGGTGCATTTGGGTAGGGCATGTGTTTCTTAAAAGTTTATTATATGACTAATTTTTTCTTATATTGAGCCAGTCTTTTGTATATGTATTGTTATAGTTTGCACAAGTTTCTCTTGCAACCTCGGGGTTTAAAATCGACTAAGGAAAACAAAAATGTGAAAGTAGAGCAAAAGACATCCTTGAAGACTAAAAATTTAGTGAGAAAACTAAGGGTGGAAGGTAAATACTTATTCTTGTGATGTGCTAAAACTTGAATACAAAAGTTAGTTTCTTAGTTGTCTGAAGTGAATCGGATAGTGACATCTCTTTCATTTGATTGATTTAGTTAAGCGACTTCGATTGATACCACAACGAAAGCTTAGAGGCACAGATTCACTGCAGAGTTTAATGAACATCCAAATTGGAATGGGAGCAGAGTACTGCCGACAAGTTTCATCACTTGTGAAGACTGGGATGAGCTCTATTAAGCAGGCTACCCTTTCAGCAGTTTCAGAAGGTATTCATTTTCTTAAATGAATATCTAAACATATATTCGACCTTATGCATGATAGTTGGTGGTTAATTTTAAAATGTCTAGACCGGTTAATTTGCGCCTAAGATTAGTCCACTTTTTCACTGGCTAGGTACAGTTTACATAAACATGACATTAGTAAGATCACAACAGTTTACTGGCCCTCTAATGATATAATGTACCATGAATTAACTATACTTGTGATTCTACCTGTAGAACAATTCTCCTGCTACCTTCAAATGAAGAGCACAATAGAAGAAGGTCAAATTGAACAAGGATCTTCTATTTGTTTGCAACCAGGAACAGGAAGTTACCATTTCTTGTAAGACCTTTTCTTTCTCTAAAAATCCAATAAATCTGTGTTCTAGTGCTGGGGTTATTCAAACAGAATATGTTTCAAGTGGTTGTTTTACAAAATACTGAATTTCATCTCTAACTATGAAAAAGTGTTTGAATATAATGACAATTTCATGGAATGTTTGAGAATTTAGTTGTAGAAGTGTTTTACTCACAAGTCCTCCTTTAGCTTTCCGGAGTCCGAAGGAGATGCTCTTCTGATAGAAGTTCAAGATAAGAAAAAATCAGTTCAAGGAAAAGCTACGATTTCTATAGCATCCTTAACTGACAATCCGGTAAATATGCCTTTAGGTGTTTCCCGTAGTTAAATCTCATCCATCTTGCTTCTGAGCATATGTTATAATGCTTTGGAAAATTAAATATACTCTACATTTGTTCAGAATGAAAATGTTAGATGGTGGCCAATATACCATGGTGAACAAGAATGTGTTGGGAAGATCCAGCTCTTTATCGGTAACACTAGTACATCCGATGAAGACTATCACATAAAGGTCAGTTCTTTCTTTAAAATTCTTCAGATTATCTTTGTTTTAATCCGTAGAGAATGTCTCTGCAAATGTTTTGTATATTTGTCTGTTATAGAGTGCACCTGTTGTTGAGACACTAGCATACGATTTGCTATTAGAAGCTGCTACACGTGCCCAAAACTTTCATTCTCACAACTTAAGGCTGAATGGATCTTGGAAATGGCTGTTAAGCGAATTCTCAGAATATTATGGAGTTTCAGATTCATATACCAAGTTGAGGTATACAGAGACTGCCTTGTGTCTATTACAATTCCTCTGGATTTTAGCTCAAATACGTTGCACCAAACTCTTCAGGTATCTCTTACATGTAATGAATGTGGCAACTCCAACAAAAACCTGCTTACAACTTGTGCATGAGTTGCTTGTTCCAATCTTAAGCGCTCGAAGCGACAGGAGTTTGACTAGGCAGGAGGTAGTTCCCCTTTTCTTTTGCAAACTGAAAAATCTGATGCCATTTAACTATAATGATAGATTTGGATTTGAGTTATAACAAATCTGCATGTTTAATTATGTTCATGGCCAAAGCTAGTAATTGATGACTTGTTCTATTCTTGCAGAAAAATCTCTTAATGGATTGTGAAATAGAGATAGAAAAACTCATGGCAAATGTTTTCGAGAACTACAAGTCCTTAAATGAAAACTGCCCTTCAGGACTGGCAGACATATCTGGTCCGGTGCAAGAATCGGCTTCTACAGCACTTTCTTCAGCTGTTCAGGTTTTTAGTCTCCTTCATGATATATTGTCTCCAGAAACACAAGAAATTTTGAAGAACTACCTTGAGGTAAGCCAATTCAACAATCTTTAATATGCTCATATTATTTAAAAGTCTACCACTAAGAGACCTTTTAAAACCTGTTGGTTTCGAATCATATTATCTGGATCATTAAGCTTCACGAATTCCTTGTCTACTGCAGACAGCAGCAAAGAAGAGGTGTAGGAAGCACATGGTTGAATCCGATGAGTATGTTTCTTGCAACTCTGAAGGTTTTCTTTTGGATTCCGTCACAATCTCTACAGCTTACCAGAAAATGAAGAATCTTTGTCTGAACATTAGCAACGAAATAGAGACTGATATAAAGATCACCAATGAGCATGTGCTCCCAAGGTAAAAAATAATCCAATCCAAACAAAGATATTACATTTGTCATCTGATTTCATCTTGAGATTGTCACCAAGTCTTGATATTCGATTTGGTCTAATCTTGGATTATCTTGTTTATCATTCAAGCTCAATCGATCTAGCAAATATAGCTGCAGCTGTATACAGCACTCAGCTATGTAACCGGCTCAGGGCGTTTCTGACAGCAGTTCCACCGTCCTGCCCACTGCCTCATGTAAATGAGCTTCTGATAGCAGTTTCTGATTTTGAAAGAAACCTCGATTCATGGGGAATCAGGTTTGACATTAACTTTTGAAATCAGAAGAAAAAGTGTGCAAGCTCATTTGTTCTAACTCTTTTTTGATTTGTGTCATACAGTCCAGTACACAGTGGTGTTGACTCTAGGGGCTTATTCCACAACTACATAATGGTTTGGATACATGATATGGAACTTAGACTACTTGACCGTTGCCGAGCAGAAAAGGTACAATCCTGATCCCTTGGATCGATCCTTAAACTAATGATACTTAGTACTTAACGAGGCTTATTTTGGCGGCAGCTTCCTTGGTCTGGTGTAATCACTAATCACTCAACATCACCCTTTGCCGAGGACATGTATGAGAGAATAAAAGATTCTCTTATGGAGTATGAAGTGGTGATTAGTCGATGGCCACAATACACATTGCTCTTGGAAAATGTGAGTTACAAATTTATACGATTAATAAGCTTGTATAGCTTACCAGATAGTTTATCAAAACTAACTTGGGTTTACTCTTTTCGTCTTTCGATAGACTGCTTCAACCATTGAGAGAGCTATTGTTAAATCGTTGGAGAAACAATACAATGACATATTGACTCCTTTAAAAGACAGCATTCCAAAGAGACTAAATATGCATGTCCAGAAACTAACAAGAAGGCAATCATCAGCTCTCTACTGTGTTCCAACACAGGTAAGTTAATAAGCTTGTAGCTTACCAGATACTTTACTCAAACTAACTTGATGTCTTTTAAAATTCTAACTTATAAAGATCCGCACTTAAACATCGTTATCTCGTTGAACGCAGCTGGGAACTTTCGTTAACACTATAAAGAGAATTCTTGACGTCCTACATCACAGAATTGAAAATATATTGAGACAATGGGCTTCATGTCTTCCTGTTGTTGAAGACAAGAAGTCACTATTTGGGGAACAGATGAATGCAGTCACAGTTTTGCTGAGAACAAAATACAGAAACTACATGCAAGCTGCGGTTGATAAACTTGTTAGCAATGTAAGATCATCAGTCCTACAAACACTGCTTCATATCTAGTACATTTGAATCCATACATGATTTATTAACAATCTCTTGTTTCCTCAGACACGATCAAACAAAAGCACAAGACTAAAGAGAATCTTGGAGGAGATAAAAGACAATGAAAGGGAATCCGAAGTACGTGAACGTATGAAGACATTATCCTCACAAATAACAGACTCAATCTCAAATCTACATGATGTCTTCACAAGTCAGATATTTGTAGCTTCGTGCCGCCTTTTCTGGGATCGAATGGCACAAGTGGTTTTGAAGTTTCTTGAAGGAAGAAAAGAGAATGAAGTTGGTTACAAAGGCTCATACTATGCACTTGGGGTAAACAAAACTTTCATCACTAAGTAAACCATAAAATAGAGATTGTTGTTTTGTGGTTTGGAAACTGAGTTTGGATTAAAATGTGCAGATTGTGGAAGATACATTCGCATCAGAGATGCAGAGGTTGCAAGGGAACTTGTTACAAGAGAAGGATATGGAAGCTCCTCGATCGGTTATTGAAGCACGTTCAATTCTTTCTAGAGATCACAGTACTAATCACTCCTCTTACTTTTATGTCTAGTTCTAAAGTTTTCATTTCTTCATTCCATTCATTTGTTTTGATATATCGTATGTGTCTTGTTAATAAAACTTGTAACCATTTGATAATGAAAATTAAGCAGATAATTACACTCAACCGTTGCAGATTGTCTGTAACTGTAATTACTCTTTTGGTATATAAAAGTAATAAGATGATCCGAAAGTGTAAGAAGAGGATCCAAGATTATCAATTGCAAATAAGTTTGTATTAATAAGAACCCTAAATGCCCAAAATCAAAATTTGATTCGATTTAGGTTTAAATTTGATTTGGAAACTTTTACATCATAAATAAGTCGGGTATATAAAGTTACACTAAAAGAACCTCTCACCTCTCTCGTCCTTTAAGAGTGTGAGTATAACCACCGGAGTTTGCTAAACTGCCGGTTCCAAAGCTACTTACAGAGTGGAAGTGGATCACAAACTAACACTCAGTTTACCGTCTTCTACTTGAAGAAATTTTAGCCTAATTTACACGAATCTGCTCGAAAATGCAATCTAACATCACGGAAGCTTTCCAATCTCTTAACTTGGACGAAGATCCGGTGGATCTGCCTCCTAAGGGGAACTACACCAACATGCAAGAGCAAAACCATATTCTAGTAGGAAGATTGTTGAATCCTAAAAAGCAGAACATGGCTAAGGCCATGTTAACTCTCCCACGAATCTGGAGAACTTTCCCACGGGTTGTTGGTACGGTGATATCCCACGACCACTTTCAGTTCAGGTTTCAATCGGAGGAAGCATTAGCAACGGTGGCTAGATTTGGATTATGGACCTTTGAAGATTGGGGTGTGGCTGTAATACCAAAAAAGAACATGCAAGGGGATTCGATCATAACTAAAGTGCCAATATGGATTCGCATGTCCAACATACCAGTTCAACATCACACATCAGATCTGTTTAAAGTCATAGCCAGTACATTTGGTGATGTGTTAGAGGTAGACTACGATGAGAACATGACTTCATTGCATGCTTTTGTAAGAGTAAGGATCGTCTACGATCTGCAAAGTCCTCTCAAACCGCAAAGATCATTCAGATTTCAAGATGGAAAGGTTATTAAAGTAGAATTCGAGTTTGAGAGAAGCAAGAAATCATGTCATTTCTGTTACAGAATCACACATGAAAAACAACAATGCCCTTGGTTAACAGCTACTTCACCACCACAATCACCAGGTAGGTCGACAAAAGACCAAAGCATTGAAAAGAAGAACCTACAGGAGTCAATTGAGAAAGCAACTCAGGGATTGTTCCAACCAATGGACCAACATAGCACAGATACAGAACCAGAGCCAAGCCATAAGTCTAAATTTTACTCATCTGACAACACCAACACAAAAGAAGCTTGTAAGATAAGCTCTTTAACAACATATGCCAGTAATCACTAAGAATGGAAAAACAGAGCGATTACACGACAAGATATTGAGTCACAAAGTGTTCCCAGTGAAACATTACAAACAGAACTCAAGACTCAAGCTCATGACGAAAAATCTTCTGGAACTGCTAAATATGTGAATAGAAGGCAAGCAATCATAACATATAGAAGCCAATCCAAAAGGCCTCAAATGTTGATCACTAACTCTGAATCACAAAAAGAGCACAAGGATAAACACCTCATGGAAATAGACAACAAAGACGTATGCAGAGACTACAAAAAGAAGCGTAAAATCTCAGAAGATAAGGATGATCCCTCAACACACTTCCCAGATACTCCAAAAACTAGTATGTGACTATCCTTAAGTCACCCAAGTCAACATGAGCATCCTTAGCTGGAACTGTCAGAGACTGAGGAATACCCTGACAGTTCGAAGGTTAAGAGAAATAAGAAAAACCTTATTTCCAGATTATATATTCCTCATGGAGACAAAAAATATATATCAAAATGTATATAAAGTTAAGGAGTGGTTAGGATATCAACACCTTTTTACAATCGAGCCAAGACGTTTGAGTGGAGGCTTGGCACTAATGTGGAAGAATGCAGACGACTTAAATATACTTTGTAGTAACCAAAACTTAATAGACACCAAACTAAGAATAGGGGACCACTTTCTCTATATTACCTTCATATATGGACATCCGAACCCACAACACAGGAGTGAAGTATGGGACCAAGTAAGGACAATAAATAGGAACAGATGCTCACAATGGATGCTGATTGGGGACTTTAATGAAATAAGCCACAACAGAGAAAAATTAGGAGGGCCTCAAAGACCTGCGTGGACAATGACACCTTTTAACAACTTACTCACGGAATGTGACATGGAAGAGGTTGACAGCAGAGGTCCCTATTTCTCTTGGATTGGTCACAGAGGAAATCATTGGATTCAATCTAGACTGGATAATGCTTATAGTAACTCGGGATTAAAGTGTTTATTCCCACAGACATCCTCAACATAAATGGATTTTCAAGGATCAGATCATAGACCAATCCTGGTATCCTTTGCTGCTGAAAACTATGCTTACTCAAAGCGATTTTTCTTTGATGCAAGATGGACAAAATATGGTGATTTTATCAGCATCACGGAAAGCTGTTGGAACTCAGATTTACATATGGATGTTTATAACATTCAAAAGACTTAGAAATGATATTTTGAACTGGAAAAAACACAAGCACTTAAATTCTGCTAAGAATATGGATTCTCTCCACAACAAAATGCAGATAGAGATTACTAAACACAATCCAAACTTTGCACGAATCAATCACATAAAAGAGGAATTACTCAGACAAGCATATTTGGAGGAAGAAAAATGGCTTAGAGATGGTGATGCAAATACAAAATTTTTTCACAATAGTGTGAACAAGCAACGGAAAAACAATTCCATCCCATGCCTTCTTGACAAAAATGGGAGAAAACAATATCTTGAAGGATCAAAAGCAGAGATTGCAGTGGACTACTTCAGAGAAATTTTCAAGTTATATTTTATGCATGGAAGCTCTAATAGGAAAAATTAATTATCTCTCAAGTCAAGGCAGAATCTCAGGCATACAGTTCCACAATGATGACCCCACAATCAACCATTTACTATACGCAGACGATAGTTTATTTGTATGCAAAGCAACAACACGAGAAGCTCAAGTTCTTAAGGAATTCCTGGTGCAATACTCTGAAGCCTCAGGTCAACAAGTTAACTTCAACAAATCTGCGATTACCTTTGGAAAAATAGCAAACAACATAAAAAATGAAATCAGAGCAACTCTGGGTATCTCTTCAGAATATGGGATGAATAGGTACTTAGGCCTTCCAGAATCACTAACACGTTCAAGAACAAACCAGCTCCAGTTCATCACCAACAGTCTGAAAGCAAAAACATCTTCATGGTTTGCTAAATCTCTCACGGCTGGAGGAAAGGAAATAATGCTTAAGACTGTAGCCATGGCTTTGCCAGTTTATGTTATGTCCTGTTTTGCTCTCACAAAAACACACTGCAAGACTCTAACTAAGATAATGAGATCATTCTGGTTGAATAAGGAGAGAGATAGGAACAAGATTCTATGGGTTTCTTGGGAACAAATTCAAAAGACAAAGAAGGAGGGAGGTCTAGGGATGAGAGATATTGGGGATTTTAACATAGCTCTTCTGGCCAAACAAGCGTGGAGAATACAAAGTGAACAACATACCTTATTGGCTAAAACATATAAATTCATTTACTTCCCGACTTCGGAATATTTAAGCAGTTCAATAGGGATTAGACCATCATACGGATAGAGGAGTATTCTTAAAGGCAGAGAGCTTCTAATCAAAGGGTTAATAAAACATATTGGAGATGGAAAGGATACGTATGTTTGGTCAACCCCTTGGATTATGGACACAAGTCCACGAGCTCCCATAAGCACAGACCGAATGATTGATGTCAATCTTAAAGTAAGCAGTCTACTAGATTCTAATGGTTGGAACCTGGAAAGATTACACAACACGATTCATGGAGTTGACATACCAAGAATATTATCTCACACTCTACCCCTAAACCAGAAAGACAGCTGGATTTGGTGTCACAATGTTTCTGGCTATTATACAGTTAAGAGTGGATATTGGCTTATATCCAAATATAGCTCGCAAGGTTTCCTCAGCATGACACAGCCTGTTGATTTCCGTATTGCACTCAAGGCAAAGATGTGGAAAATAAAAGCACCTTCTAAACTAAAGATATTTATTTGGAAAGCTTTATCTGAAGCATTACATGTCAAGGCTCTCTTGTATATTAGAAAAGTTATTCAGAGCCCGTTATGTGCTATTTGTGGAACAAAGGATGAAACTATAAAACATATGTTATTTCTATGCCACACATCAAGGCAAATTTGGAGAATGGCTAACTTCCCAGAACCACCACAGGGCTTCCAAAATACTAGCTTAGAAGGTATTTTCATCCACCTTTTCTCTTCCACAACAGATCCACATATACCAAATGAAGTCAAAATCAGCTTCCTGTGGATTCTATGGTGCATTTGGAAAACAAGAAACAGAATCGTTATTAAAAATATTAGACAAGACTTGCAGCACAATCTGAATGATGGCCTAATGGAAGCTAAAGTATGGTCCCAGCAACAAACGAAATCTTTGATTTATGAAAAAAGGAGCCACGAGTATTTCTCCCACCACACAACAGCTGATTCAAGTCGTCAAACATATATGGCTTGGTGGATATAGCCTGTAATAGAAATTTCTATTTTCATGGTGGTGCTTGGATCATACAACACAAAGGCATGTTGGAAACGTGGCATGCAAGGTACACAATAGTCAACTTAGGATCAAAATTACAAGTTAAACTCCAAGGACTTCTGAGTATTCTACAAAGCATAGTGGAGTTAAGGTTTTACCCAATTTGTATTATGATGGAAGACAAAAAACCTTATGAGATCACCACACTACAAGGAAAATGGCCAAGATATCAGCACCAACAAATGCAAATACAGAACCTCATACACCAGGGACAAGGAATAACCCTCCAACTAATCACACAACAATAAGACTCTTGGCACTATAAGATAGCTAAAAGTGTGGTGACAGAGAATCGATATCAAGACTACATGGGATTACGTATACCAGGTTGGCTACCTCTTCATCAACCTCCATATAAATTTCAGATTTAACCATATATTTTCTTCCCATCCCTAATATAACTACCAATCATATCACATAAAATACCCGCAGACTATACTTATTCAAATCCCGAACTATCTCTTAAACATTAATGGGCCATCTATTGGTATCATTAATTCAAATGATTAAGCCCAATATATATGGACCCTCATGATTACCCTCTTTTTTGGTGCAACCTTTCATTGATTCCGCAAACCTTTCACCATAACCTCACGTCTTCATACTCTCTTACCTCTATGACACGCTCAGTTTTTCAATGATTACCTACTTTACAACCAAAGGAAGTCTACGTTAACAACTAGACAAGTGGCAGGCTCAACTCTAAGAACCAACCAAATGATTACGCTTGGCATGTTTGATATCTCTAACCAGATTTTGCAGAAGTTCGAAGGCGGTGAGATGGAACAAATACTTAACATGCATTGGTCAATAAGATTTACACAATCAAGAAGATTGGCATGCGTACAAATGGCATAGTTGCTTGCTAAAACGTTTCCATTTCCTTCAAGTATATAACAAGATCACGGCACTAACACGCAACACACTTCTCTGTTATTTCTACATTGATTCTCTGAGTATTTTCAATGGTGGATAATTTTTGGGCTGCGATTGAACAATTCCATATGGGGAGGAAAGATAATGATATTTACATACCTAACTTTGCTTACTGCAACACAACGGAGATGAGCAGGAGAAGCATTGTGGCTCGTCTAATCAACTACACAGAACAGAGTATTATTGAGATGGCTCAAGATCTACCAAGAGTTTGGAGGATGAAAACAAGAATAACTGCACGCATCATTGATCACGACTATGTACAATTCTTGTTTCAGTCTGAAATGGATCTTCAATCAGTCGTACGACGACAACCAATTTCGTACAGCGGTTGGTTAGTGCTCCTCCAAAGGTGGGCTCTCATGGAACCAAGCTACTTTTTCTCTGAAGTTCCGGTTTGGATCCAAATCCAGGATTTGCCGCTACAGTATGCTTCACCATTAACCACAAGACTCATAGCTAGAGAGTTAAGAGAGATCGAGGAAATCGATGTCCAGCCTCACTCGATAATGAGAGCTTCTACGATTCGGGCCAGAGTTAATATCAATCCATTTGCCAGACTCAAGTTCTTCAAACCCATAAAATTTCAGAACGGTGAAAGGCTATTCGTTTTCTTCCACTATGAAGGCATATCAAACTTTTGTTTGAACTGTCAGAAGCTCACGCATGACACAACAGTCTGCACTTATGTCCCAACACCGGAGGATTACATGCAGGAACCAGGAGAAGTGGATTTACCGGCAGAAATTTCCTCAGCTATCTCTCAAATGGATCAACAAGCTATGGAAGTGGAGATCATCAACACAACAACTCAAACACAAGTTGGTCAAGCTCACACTCAAGACCAAGAACAGATGGAAAACACTTTTCAGGTTTCACCGGATAATGCCAGAACTCATAACACTACTAATGAGTTAGTGGATATACTTGCGGAGCATTTTGACTTGGATCTGGCGACTTCATCAGCACAACAGGAAGTTCAAGCTACACTCAATCGTGAATCCAAGAGGAAACGCTATCCAGATGCATCTGATTTATCACCAAACAAAGCTCCTCGAACTTTTTAGTTCTATGTTATGGAATACGATATTTTGGTATTTTGGTTTTAATTGCTTTGGCTTAAGATTAGATGATTAGTGCTCAGGTTGCTAACCTTTTTTATTTAGTAATCATCATCTAAGTTTATTACATCAGGATTAGACTGCTAACTTTCCTGATGCTTTCTTTATCATGTTTTGTATTCCTCGACTTTCTTTCTTTTCATGCAAGTAAGCTTGTTAAAAAAAAATAAGTCGGGTATAATTATCGCTAACCCAAGAAAAATGGGTAGGACTTTTTTCCCATTTATGAGTATCAGATTTACATCGAGCGCATTTAGTTTGGTTTCAGGTTTTTTTCCCCAAAAATAATATTATATTAGAGATAGAAGGATATGTTTAAAAGGCCGCAGCTTTGTACAACAAAAGATCCAGGTAAAAAATAAAAATTGGCCTGAGGCATGATTAGAAAAGTACTCCACATGCGATTATTTATTAGACCCTAATATTATTAGACTCGAAGAAACCGACAGGCTTACTCATGCATTTCTGAGACTGTTGCTTGAACCACAAGTAAGTCAAGGTCATCATTGTCCGCATCGGGCATCTCAGATTCATTGTGCTTGTTTTGGTTCTCTTATCCCTCAACAAAACTAGCCATGTCCATTTCTTGGTCGTCTGTTGGTATCATAAGGTCTTGGTCCATTGAATCCGGTGAAACATCCGCCATGAATGTATCATGTGGATTATTAAGCACATCTTCAAACGTAACCCTGGTGCTGTAGATGCTATGCGTCGGTGTTATATTGGCTAGCGAATGTGTCGTGAAAGGCTGAATGGCCAAGGATCCTGTGGAGTACGACCAATCCGTCGTGGAGTCACTACTCATTTGACTTGGAAAGGGATCATGTTCTTGTGGTGGAGGATAAACCAAATAATCTTCAGGCATGGGCACATAAGAGCAGAAAGTTGTTTTGTGAGTGAGCTTTTGGCAGTTGTGGCACAAGCGATTGATCCATTAGAAGTAGAACTGAACGAAAAACCTATCCCCGTTTTGACAGTAAATGATTTGGTAATACCTGAGTCTATCCTCCAGGTTGAATTTGATCTTAACCCTTATCAGCGGCGGCCTTGTAACGAAGAAATTATTAAGATCAACTTGAATTGCAGTATATTATTTGCTGGGAAATATGTTTTCAACTTTGTGGAAGAATAAATTTAAAGAGAATTTTTTTTCCGTGTGGAGATAAGTTTTCAATTTATGACAAAGAAAATATGCTTTTGAACTTTTTGTGGAAAAGAGAGTATAATTCTGTGTGGAAATGATGTTATATGATACTTTTAAATGATGTAGATGATCGACCCAAAATTAAAATAAGTATGTTGGAAAGTTAATAAGTGTGCTACTGATTTATTAAGTCTATAGTCATTAACATATACATGGATTGGTAAAACTTTCGGTTGACTATAATATTCTTTTATTATAAGTATTTAAATTTTCTCATGTATGTAAGTGGCTTTTAGTCTAGTGGTAGGGATAAGTCTACTAAATGGCAGGCGCACTTGCATATCCTGGGATCGAGTCTCACCGCCTGCATTATGCAGGAACTTGGCTAACGGACCGGCCAGTTGTGGCCCAATATTGTTGAAAAAAAAAAAAAAAATTCTCATATATGATTAACTTTAAAAAAATATTATGCTAAAAAAAAATTTTACCAATCAAGATCATATTTTGCGGACAATTTTATAGTTTAGCTCTTTTTTACAAAATCATATTAAAAGTTGTTTAGGATTTTTTTTAAAAATTAAAATTGGTGGGTTATATTGATGTATTATCTTTGTTGTAATTTAATTTAGTAATTTTCTGCAAGTGGTTTTTAGTCCAGTGTCTGGTAGTAAGTCCATTGAAAATAGCTGCACATACACAATTAAAAATTAAATCCTATTATCTACGAGATTTATATAGGAATTTGGCTAATAGAGCGACCTTCGTGGTTATATTGATATTATCATTGACAAAAAAAAAATTTAGTAACCTTCCCAATAAAATAATAACTAATAAGTATTTGCCAAAAATGAAACTTCCAAATTCTACTGGACAGTAGACTCATTCTTCCCAAACGCAAAAGCATCTTCCTCAGTACGCTACTCGTCTTCAATCAATAAAACTGAGTGTTCACTGTTCTTTTTTTTTGTTCAGTGTTCAGTATTGATTCGTGTGAAATTTCAAATTCGTCATGAGAAAGGAACACGGAGACTGATGACAAACTGTAGAACTCGAATAAGAAGACCAAGATGAGAGGGAAATCGTTTCCGGTTAGGTCTTCGAATAAGTCTTCGCGCAAGTGTCTCGATCCTTATTCATCTCCCGATACTCTTCCGGTTACGGTAATGTCTTTTTTTTCTCCTTCTGTTTGCTTCTCTATATCGAGAATCTAGAAGTTATGTGTTTCCCGATGCAACGACATGACTGATTTTTGGTTTAACAAGCGTCCGATTCGCAAATTTTTGATGATTTTGGATGTTATTCCTTCTTGTTTTTCTCCATGCTAGATTCAGTTACAGCTTCTGTGTAGAAATTCTTGTTCTGGGTTTATTGTAGAGTTTGAATTATAGAAGCTGAGTTTGAATTTGTTACAATTTTTTCGTTGTTTCCTCTTACAGTCACAGGATGAAGTTGGTCAAAAATATGGTTCTGGAGTGCGTAGTTCACACTGTGATCAGCTGTGTGAGAGCGGTAATGTTGATGTTGAGATTGTTCCAGATACTTTTGATGAAACAAATGTTCCACTCAAGAAGCGTCATCGTCTTGTTACAAGTGAGACTGGTAAAGGAGGATCGGAGTCACTGAACTTAGATGCTTGTATCGTATGTGACATTTCGGATAAATGGGTATCTCGTTGTTCTGGGGTTGATTGTCTTCTTTCATTTCACGGGGAGTGTTTGGATGCTGAATTTGATAGTAGTGAGGATCTTGCTAATTCATATTGTCCTTATTGCTGGTTCAAAATCCTTGCACTGAAATCCAAACCGTTGAGAGAAAAGACTGTTGGTGCGGAAAATGCAGTCTCTAAGTATCTAGATAAAGAGATCAAACGTAGAGATGAAGTAAAGGGGAGTGTTCCTAAAGGTAAAGATGATACAATATTATCTGGTGATGAAAATGGAAACAAAGAGTATTCAATGGAGAGTACAGACATTTTTAGTGATCAAGAGTTACAAGAAGAGAAAGATGACTGTTCATCAAAGGAGGAACAAGTTGAGAAGGATTCTGATATATCAAGAGGTGAGAACATGCCATCAAACGAGAAAACCCATCCACCAGAAGAGGATAATGGGAAGTTAGAAGTGGGTACTGATAAGTTAAGAGACATGGAAGAAGATAGAGTCAGAGATGAGGTTGAAGCATTAGAAGACGAAGAGAGGGTAGCTACAGAAAACTTTCAAGACGCTGAGGATGAAAAAGATGATGAAACAGCTAATGATCAAACTAAAATCATTACAGATGCAGGGAAAAAGGGAGAAGCTTCACCATTTTTGTCTATGCAAGAATCGTTTTCAGGGAGAGAACAGAACCAGGTCCAACAGAATGTGAAGCAAAGAAGTAGAAGAAGACGGATACAATTAAAAACTATTGACAGTGATATCTCATCAAGTGAATCAACTAACGAACGAAATGGAGAAGATGTAACTAAGCAGATAACATCATCGAATCAAGTAACCTCCCCGTTAGCGAAGATGAAGAACCAGCAGAGAGAAATCAGAGCAACAACTAACGTGACCAAGTCAAAGACAGTGAGGTTGTTCCTTTTCCATCGTTCACTGCTATGTGAATAGTATCTGCACTCATATCCACATTAAATGTAAAAAGTCACCTCATGGAATTGGCAGGGACATTTCGTTTTTTAAAAGGGATCAGAGAAGAAGACTACTTTGGACGTTTGAAGAAGAAGAAATGCTGAAGGTATTAAACAAACAGTTGCTGTGTTTGTCCATGTATTGGATAAGAATTGTTGTTAATATGAATCTGGCTCTCAGGTGGGAGTGGAGAAATTTGCAGCAGAGGCAAACAAAAACATGCCATGGAGGAAAATACTGGAAATGGGAGAGAAAGTGTTCCACGAATCACGAACTCCAGCTGATCTCAAAGACAAATGGAGGAACATGATCGGAGGAAGATTAGGGCAAAAAACATCTAAAACAGAACACTAATCCGTGGTATGTAACCAAAAATCAATCACTCATTTAGGTAATTAAGTCAAGACTCGGTGAAGAAAAAAATGGAACTTTGAGCTGTATAGACAAAACAAAAGTAGCCCATTTTACAAGAACTAACGTAAGTGAGGTTGTGCGCCAGATTTTGATGCTAAATTTAGAACCCTCTTTCATAGAACACATGATTTGTCAATGTTGGCTTCCTATTTTCGGGTTTTGTCGTTTGGAAAATAACTTATATATATGTTGTTGTCACATTAGTGAATTGAGGAAATCCATCGATATGGAGAAGATAAAGGGGAAGGTTTTAGTTCATGCTCGCAGTCGCAGACCTTTTAGAAAAATTGATAGCATTATTATTGCTTTTAAGTTTAAAAGTCTCAAAAGTATGGTCAGTCACCGGCTGGATTATGTCATGATGTTTGCAACAGAGGCCACAGAGTTTGTGAATGCTATGCTTTGACAGAAGAACAGGTTAAGGATGTCAAATGGCATCCACCACCGCAAGATTAGGTCAAATGCAATATAAGTTATACGTTGGGGAAGAAGAAAGCCTTAAGGAGGAGCTTCATGGGTGATGAGAGACCACCTTGGAAAACTTTTAATTCTTGCATGCTTTGATATCAAGTCTTAAGCAATAGTGTAGGTGATTGAAAGTATGTGGAGTCACAAGTTGGATAAAGAGATGTTTTTGCTTCACAAGCCACAGATTTTGTGGAGGCAGTACTAAGGCCTCGTGCTTGATTTGAAGATTTCATTAAGGAGACACCAATGGTGGAGATTTGAGTGTAAAAACCAAGATCAAAGGGAGGAATTAATCTCATTGCACAAAGTGTTATCATAGGAAATCGGTTGCAATTTTATATTGGGACATGTGCTCGTTTATAGCAAAAAAAATTTACAAGTTGTTATTTATTTATTTATTTATGTTTTTTATGGGTAACCTACTTAAAAATGATTGTATAAGTGAAGACAGATCATGTGGAAATTTGTAAAATTGGTAAACAAGTTTTAGAAATAATGTATTGCCCTCGAAAATACCATATGAATGAATGAGGACAAAACAAATAGAAAGATAACATGGTAATTTGTTAACCATTTGTTTACTTGTTCATTTTCCATAAGATGAGCATTCATTTCCTAAGAGACCTTTCTCCGAAAGCCGTCAAAGATGTGATTGAAATTGAATATGATTGTCTGAAAGACCTTTAAGAATATGTAGTAGTGTATAAGTTATACAAGCAGGCTTATTTGAAGTTTTAATGATGATCAATCCACAACAAAGTGTGCCTCTGCTTGCTTGTGTAATTCCCTTTATAAATACAAAGATAACAACATAAACAACAACAGGATCTTCATCATATGTGTAGTTTAGATGAGAGTGCCGGTTGGGATTAAAGCGTCCTTGATCACAGTTACTATTCCACTCTTTATGAAATATCCTTCACTTTCTCTTGCTGCCTCTTGCACATTGTCACTGTTTATGATCTGAGCAAGTTTCCAGACCAAACCCAGTTTTAAGATCAGAGCAAGTCATGAATGAACAAAGTTGCATATCCTGTGTATGAAAACTAACCTTGACATTGTCACCAATACGAGCATTTTTGTCGATGATGGCCCTTTTGATGTGTGAGCTTTTCCCGATACCTATGGGTACACTCCCTTTTGCGGTTAAGAGGCTCTTTTCCGAGGCGGTCTAGGCAGTACAATGTTGAAAGAAGACATTTTCATCATACGGTTTGATAGAATCTATTAACTGGATTGATTGCAAGAGAAATGGAGTTGTATTTACCTCGTAATAGTCAGCTCCCATTAATAAGGAATCTTCAATGATAGCACCTTCTGATATACAGGAACGAAGTCCAACCACAGAGTGATGGATTTTGCAGTTCTGTGACCAAATAAATAAGTGTTTGGTGATTTGTCTGACTGTAAAGTAGCATATAGGAGAAGAGCTAATGGATTTTTACCTTTATAACACAGCCTTCACCGATGACACTGTCAGTGACATCAGCATCAAGCATCTTTGACGGTGGTAGATATCGTGGCTGTGTGTAGATTGGAGCAGAACGATCATAGAAACTGCCTCAAGAATACGGGTAAAGTTAAGATATCATTCAGATACAATAATGTATATTCTACTTGGTAATTGGGTTGCTCTACCTAAAATCCGGAACTGGTTTTTTGGTGATTCCAAGATTTGCGTTGTAGAAGGCCTCTATAGTACCAATGTCTTCCCAGTAGCCATCATATAGGTAAGCTTGCACCTGCAAAACATTATCAAAGTCAGCAGGTTTGGCTTGTGCATAGCATCATCAGCTACAAAATAGTTGTTGAATCCGAAAGGAAATAAAAGGGCAGAAAACAAAGTTTATGTAATAATCGAATAGTGGCCAATGTACTAACCCTCAGTCCAAGAGAAGTGGCACCGGGAATGACCTCGCTTCCAAAGTCATTAGCTCCAGGAAACTTGTTCCCTAGTAACTCTAACATTACATCTTTGCTAACAACATAAATACCCATACTAGCAATGTAAGGCATCTCCTTGGCTCTCTTATCATCAAGACCTAGAATTGTTGTGTCAACCTAGAATCCAGGAAATCGAAAAATTTATTTACAGCCTGCAAAATGAACCAGAGAACGTTTTATTTAAATTTATTTTTATCTTTACCTTCATGGCCTTTAGTTGCTCCCCCTTTGGTTTTTCGGCAAATTCAACTATACGTCCTTCCTCATCAATCTTCATCAGCCCAAAAGCAGTGGCTCGTTCCTCGTCCATGGGCAGTGCAGCTACTGTAATATCTGCATCAGTCTCCCTATGTGCTTGAATGAATTTCTCATAGTCCATTCGATACAAATGATCCCCAGCAAGAATCAGATATTCCAAAACATTATGTTCCTCGAACAACCACAGGTATTGCCTCACTGCATCAGCTGTCCCCTACACAACCACATGTTACGTGAATACATTAAAAAACTCCACAAGCCAAAACAACATCAATGACACGACATTATATCTAACATAGAAAATCCTGGGTTGATTGATTACTTGGAACCAGTTGGGGTTTTCAGGACTTTGTTGAGCAGCAAGGACTTCCACAAAACCTTCATTCTTGTAACCTCCCATGTTAGTCGCATAGGCTCGAGAGAGATGGCGATTCAGAGATGCGGAATTGAACTGTGTAAGAACATAGATTTTGGATATGTTGCTGTTGAGACAATTGCTCACAGGAATATCAATAAGCCTGTAGTTAGCACCAAGAGGAACAGCTGGTTTGGCTCTCTTTTTGGTAAGAGGATATAGACGAGTTCCAGCACCACCTCCTAAAATAATCCCCAAAACACTCTGCAAATGTAACATCATAAGTATACCAAAGTGATCATCACAATTCAAAACCACTAATAACATATACAAAGAAATCTCAATTCTCAACTCTGCCATTGTAACAACACCATAAGAATATTAGCACAAAAACAAGTTTCTAGAGTTTACTCAAGTACAAAGATCACTATAATACGCATCTCTAAGATAATCACAATCAAAATAACTAACTCCTATACAATACTCAAATTCAAGTTCAAAGTAATCTCAAGCACATTCCTCAAAGGTGAAACAGTGTTCTTCATCACTTAAATAATTAATAAACGATACTCACACTGCTCGCATCAGGATCCAGACAAGTTTGCGAGTTTTGAGAATCTGAAACGGCTTTAGGAGACACGATCATCGGATTCCTCGCTCGGCCACGAACAAGAGATTCTCGGCGACGGAACATTCCAGCTCTGAGTGAAACCTTCTCGTCAGATAAAGCTACAGAATGTGAGAAAGAAAGACTCCTCCTCGTGGGAACAACCTCCGTAGCTATGGCGGTGGAATCGGAACTCGAAGCAGAAGCAGGTACTTTTAGAACTCCAATCGCAGCCATTGACGCCATTGTAGTCTCTCTCTTTCACACTTTCTCTTTGTTTTTGGATTTGATTTCGCTGTACAATGAAATTATCAGTGATCAAATTTCAGAATTTAGAGTGAGAGTCAGACTCTGTTTTGTTGTCTTGCGATTGTGGGAAAGTGAAAAAGATCTTTACTTGTTTTAATTTTTTTTTTTTTAAATAATATTGCGATGGGGTCTTGGGAACCGTTTGCTTTTCGGCTGATTCATTGTTTACTGTGAAATTACGTAAAAGCCCCTTCCAGTACGTTACGTTTTTTCTTCTGGGGGGCAAAGATAGCAATGGGACTATGGGCCAATACAACTGAACTATGGGCCCATTTTTTGTTTTCATTGAAATCTTCGAGACGACAAATACTCTGGGCCTATATTGGCCCGGGTCGGGTCGGGTCGGTCTTCACCCACCCGCCAATCAGAGAAATCATAGTGCAAAACTGCAAATGATTTTGACGAGTTTTGACTTTGCATTTTTGGTTCTTCTTCTACCACACTTCACAAAAATGAAGCTTGTCTAATCCATTCTTGAGCTGAGATCGCAATTATATTGGAACCGATTTGGTGTTTGATGAAATTGAACAACGAAACTGTATCGATCGAACTGAAGAAAGGTACTATTGGATTGTTCATGGCAGACTCTGTCGATTACTTGATTTCTAGGTCTTGATACTTAAATTTGTAATTCCCAATGTCGAATTTTGCTTCATATCTAGGATCATGAGCAGTTGCATTGTTCTTTAATACAAATCCACAGACGTAATCATGTTTCTATGTTTCAATGTTTGTGACATTTCTCTTAATTAAAGGTGTTATCAAATTTTGTTTCAGGTCTGATGTGAGCTTGAATACACACTTAAAAGACTGTTAAAGTGACTTTGATTGCAGAGAATGCTCCAAGTGGTAAGCTGTTTCTACTGGTATGAGTTTTTCTGAATATCTTATTTGATTTATCTTCTTGTTCCTTCGTTCATTTTATGACGCGGTGGTGATGGTGGATGATCTTGTATGACGTGGTGGTGGATGTGGTCGGTGTAGAGTCCAATAATAGACCTTTGATTACTACTATCTTTAAGGGTTAGTGAATGAATTTTGATGAAGGCAAGGGAACCCTTGGAATGGTACCAAGTTATGCTTTTTTTTAATGATCTCAATGGATTTATCATCTTTTTCTTTCCTTCAGTGATTTCATCTTGATGATCTTGTTTGACGCGGTGGTGGACATGGTCGTGGCAGAGGCCAATAGAACTTTAAGGTCAGTCACTCAATTCTGTAGAATGCAAAACCAAGTATATTTATACAAGGAAGGAAACACATTGCTGGCCAAAATGCATACATATATTCACTAGTTAACATGTTATAAGAACATTGGGAGATAGCAGTAAGTTGATTTGGTGGCCTCAGAGCTTTATTCGTATGACTAATACAATAATACTAAACACACTTGACTCTTTTTAGTCTTTGTTTTCTTTGGTTACAGAGATAACATTGGTCATCATGCTCCATCAACTTTTGCCTTGCAATGCCTCATTTCACATGATTGTGCATCTGGGTTCATGATCATAAACCGGTTCCCCGATATAACCGTAAGGATGACATGGGTAGGGAAATGCAGAAGGTACACCATATCCTTGAACCGGAGGGCATGGATAACACACTGGCACGGGTTTTGTCTCTGGAGGTTTCTTATCACCTTCTCCTTTCTTATCATCTCCCCCTTTCTTATCATCTCCTCCTTTCTTATCACCTCCCCCTTTCTGATCACCACCTCCTTTCTGATCACCACCCCCTTTCTGATCACCTCCTCCTTTCTGATCTCCTCCCCCTTTCGTATCATCTCCCCCTTTGTTATCTGGCTCTTTCTTTGGAGGTTCAACTTTGCTCACACTCACAAGCTCTGCAAAAGCTACCTTCTTTCTGATTTTTTTGATCAAGGGAATCATGTCAACTTCATCACCGGTGACCTCTATCTGGTTCCTGTGATCACCTTTTATTTCCACTCCGGACACACCTATAAATCATTGCATAAAGCGTTACTCCCAACAAAGGTTAGTGTCCTTGGTTCAATGTTTAACAAAGTATGTTAGTTGCTCTATGAAACTGCATATCCGTGAGATTAATCAGACTCGTTTAGATCAGCCAAGATAAAAGGTTAGTATTCTCTTTGTGAAAAGGTTTTCTTACCTTTAAACTTAACTGCTTTTGACATTGCCTTTGCTCTGGTTCTGTCATCGGTCATACTAACTCTTATTAGAATCTTTTGCTGCATTTGAGAAATTATATCTTGTAACATTAGTCAATGAAAGCCATATAGAAACATACACAAACCTATTTGCTTGTTCTTCAATACATAATACTTGCCTTCATCTTCTTGTTGCTTGAGAATTTTGCTCTGAATATTTGTTTTGAGCTTCTGATTCTAGTGAAGAATACAATTCTGAAGAATTATGTTTGATTGTGGTCTCGTTCTTCTCATCAATTAGTTAGTCATTGTCAATAGTTTAGATATCGTTTTCAGTTTGTTATGAACAAGCGAATATATCCATAATTCTTCTTTCTTTAAAGCTAGTTGCCAATTCGTGCTAGGTTCTTCGCAAGTCATTGGTTTGAAATATATTAAAATAGACAGTTGTACTTTGTTTGGGTCAAGAAAGAACGAAATGGTGACGGTCATATAGTAGATTTGTCTAACAATACAAACTAAAATATTCCGGTTTTGACATATCTTACGAGAACTCATTTTTAAAGTTTTGTTCTCCTGAAATTAAATTTGTTGAAGGGGTTATAATTAATTGATTATGTCATTATGACATCAAATTTCATTCTAACCAATATGTCTCATCATATGCCTATGTTCTGTAAAAATATTTGAAATTTTATATAAAAGTTTATTGCACATTATTTTCAATTTGGTTTGATTTGCATTTTTTAGATATGGATGTCAATGTTACAAAAATGACTTGGAGGGTCTTTTTGCATAAAACCAGTAAATTAAATAAAATGTGTCATATGTGAAGGTTATATAATAATTCTTCTGTATATATAGAAAACATTATCTTCTGTAAAGTTATTTGGGAGATTATTAACTTTTTTAAGTAAGTGTAGAGACAAAAGTTGGTTAGAACTTGAAAGTATAAGCTTCCATTTATATTCATAATAAAATAAATAACAAACTTTTTAAAACTAATATAGTGATCAATTATTCGATGATTGACTTTCATTGCTTGAGCCAGCAGCTTTCAAAATATCATTTTAAATAGAAATAAAGATTTATTTTTGTACTTTGTGCTATGCATGTATATTTTTTTTATTTCATACTGATTTATCTCTATTATTGATTTATTTAGATGAAAATCTTATTCATATTTTTAGATCAAGATCTTTCCGTGTACCAATTAGTGAATGGCCTCTTCATCTTTTTATATATTTACTATATATATATATATATATATATATGCATGTCTCTCTAATTATATTCAATCTTTTTGATTATGTCTTTCATCATAATTAGTGGTAAGTCTTTTATTATGATCATGTGTTAGGTTAGATATAGATGATTTGATTACTGTAAAGATGATTTGTGTTGCTTTTGTTATATTTTTTAAAAAAATTTAATCTTATTTATGAGTCTTAATTCTAATTTTATTCTAGCTCACAGTTCCTCCTCATGGCTTGCTTGCTTCTATCTTAATATTCAATTTGTTAATGAGAAAGGTGATGAAACTGTGGAGGTTTTTGAGAACCTAAATAAAGAACTCATTTTGATGGATACACATTTTTGAAACTGAAAAAATCCATTTTTATCTATTTTTATGCCAGTATTAATTAAAGATTTCAATTTTAGATTCCTTGTTTATCGTTGTTCCATCAAATTATCTCTCAAAACATTTCCTTTCTCTCTCTCATTTTCTTGCCAAAACTCAAAAAACACAACTTGATTCGAACAAACTAAACCTTTTCTTAATTTTTGGGTGAAATTCTTATGTATCAAGTTACATTGAGGATTTGTTCTAAAGATGTTATCTTTTCGAATGCCATCAATTGGAAGCAATCCATCTGCATTTGCTGCAAAATTAACAGACAATCCAAAGACCGTGGCACAACTCAAATCAGCTGCAACTCCTTCACCTCATAGCACTGTAACATGTGGTTATCAAGCTCACGTTGCAGGATTCTTTCGAAACGTCACTGTTTTATGGTCAAAGAATCTTATGAATCATTCTCTTACCGTCATGGTCTCAAGTTTAGACAATGACATGAACTATTGTTGTAAGATTGATCTTGTGAAGCCATGGCAGTTTTGGAGCAAAAGAGGGTCAAAGTCTTTTGATGTTGAAGGAAACTTTGTTGAGATTTTTTGGGATCTCCGGTCAGCAAAATTGTCTGCAAATGGTAGTCCTGAACCGGTTTCAGATTATTATGTTGCAATAGTTTCTGATGAAGAGGTTGTTTTGTTGTTGGGTGACTTAAAGCAAAAAGCTTTCAAAAGGACTAAATCAAGACCAGCTTTGGTTGAAGGATTTATATATTTCAAAAAAGAAAGTATCTTTGGGAAGAAAACGTTTTCAACTAGAGCTAGATTCGATGAGCAAAGAAAAGAACATGAAGTTGTAGTTGAGAGCTCAAACAATGGAGCTATGGAGCCAGAGATGTGGATAAGTGTTGATGGTATTGTGGTTATACATGTGAAGAATCTACAATGGAAATTCAGAGGAAATCAAATGGTATTGGTTGATAAAACACCTGTAATGGTTTATTATGATGTTCATGATTGGTTGTTTGCGACTTCAGACACAACAGCAGCAGCAAATTCAGGGTTGTTTATGTTTAAACCTGTTGCGGTTGGAGGAATGGTAGATATTGAAAACTTTAGTGATGCAGAAGAAGGAGATAGTGGAGGAGGTAGTAGTCCTTTAAGTCGCTACAATTCAGCATCAAGTGGTTTTGGACCATTGCATGACTTTTGTTTGTTTCTTTATGCTTGGAAAATTGAATGAAAAACTAGTAATATCATAGTGATTTCAAATGTGAATCTCTTTTGCTTTTTTTCTTTTCTTTTTTACATATAAAGTTGGAGTAGAAATTTATTGGCAAAGTTATAATAAAAGATATAGGATCTTAAACTTTTACTTTAAAATTCAATAGATTTTTAAATCGTGATTTGGATTGAAATTTTATTGTTATCACACTAATATGCCAACACAGCGTGATCGAGTGGTAGAGCGAAAATGCTTGGAACAGAAGTAATATTTTTATCCAAATTAGGATAGAAGTAGTATTCTACTCCAATTATAAACACTTCAAATTCTAGAAATAGAATTATTTTTTTTGTCAACAAATAACTATTGGATTAAAACGATTTGATTCATAACCAAAGTTTTCCAACTGAAGTTGGGTGGGATTGGAACTTAATATCTGGTGCCTAGCTAAATAGCCAACTGAACTACATGTTTTTTAACATGGAAATGGAACTTAAATCTTTTAAATATTTCTACTTTTTTGTCAACAATTAAATCAGCAATGCCAAGATTTATAGTCAACTCTCAAAATCTTAATAATATCGTTTGGAAAAAATGCAAATCCCTAAAATCAAATTTGAGTGGGAAAGACGACAGATATGACATTCAATCATTTGACCAAAAATTTTTTCCGATATATCACAGATAATAATAAGATAACTGAAGAAATACAAGAATAAAACAATTTGATTTTTTGTTTTGTTATTGCCTTAGATAATTTAACTAATCATGGTCTAACTCTAATAGATAAGATCACCTAGTAAACTATTCCCTCCGTTTTGGCTTAAGTGATGTTTTAGAGAACAAGTTTTGTTTCAAATTATTTGATATTTTCAACTTTCAATGTAAAATTAATTACATTTTTATGTGTTTTGACTATTTATATTCTGCAGATTGATTTCTAATTGGTTGAAAAATTATTAAATACATTGAAAAACAATACTTTTTATTGAAAAAATCAGAAATTAAATGATTCTTTAATCTGTGTGTAAAAACCTTAAACATCACTTAAATTGAAACGGAGGAAGTACGGTTTAGATGCTTTGGGACGATCAACTTGCACATTATGAAAATCAAAGGTTTTGGAAACCCTTATATAGAAATTAGAAAAGCCTTGTTGTAGAAACCCATTATAGAAAAGGCCTTCTAAATATACTTTTTTGGTATCAGAAGCTTTCTAAATATTTTCCCAATTAAAATGTTTTGTCTATAGAAGGTTCGAAGTATCCTTGGGCCTTTTTGTTGTTTCCCTTTTTGGTGGTTAGGAGTTTATTCTTTGAGCCTTGGTTCTTTCAAGCTTATCTTTTCTTTGGAGAGACTGTCGTAGAATTGTATTGTAAGCTCGGTTCTATTTCAGGTTTTGTTTTCATTTATGACGTGTTGCTAGATGTGTTGATTCTGGTTTAGCTCCACATTTTGCTTCTTTATATTCTTGGAAGTGTGTTTTTTTTAGCAACTTATAACTTATACTTTATTTGAAAGTCAAGAAAAATGCAAAAACCTAACAAAAAAAAGTTTCGTAAAAGTTACGAACACTATGAGCTAACAAGTTCATCTTTCTATTAAAGATTCTCACAATCTGATGAAAGAAGAAAGTAGAGAAGAATTTTCAAAGTCTATCGTATACTTCCAAATTTTGTTCAAAAGTTGGACAATTGCTTTGGAAATTGTTCAATGAGATTCGTATTTTTAATTTCCACATACTTTATTTTGAATTTTCCATATAAATTTATATTATGGGCATGTTCTTTAATTGATCAGTGAGCCATCATAAAATTAAGCATGAACATAAGCAAATTATACGATCATTTATCGTTTTGACTGTAATGATATGCTTTACCTATGATCACGGTTTATTATAGCGACACTTAAATGATTCATGCGATTATTTTCACAGTGGTACAGATGACGTTTTTTACACACTCTTCAAATAATTGTATTTCAAAACACGTCATTTGTAGTGTCGTTGAGTGATTATGAAAAGAAGACACCCTATCTATTCTAGTTATATATTTGGGATGAGACAAACTTTGTGATTATATATAGTACCCGCGATGAAGAAAAAAACCAAAGAACAAAAACATTGTTTTAGTTTATATATATAATAGCATTCGTATTCAATCTATTCAAATTAAAGTGATAATTTCTTAGACAAAGCAAATTAAAAAATAATTGTAATTTCTTTTTCTTTTGTTAATGTGGTGTTTGAGCATCAAGTTCATCTCATTATAGTACGTAAGATAATTCCGCTAATGACTATGACATCGATTTATCTCTAAATTTTTCATTTAAATCTGAATTATATTAGATTTAGAATATTACAACGATATGAGACTAACAATAGGCCACATAGAAAACAAATGATGCAATCAATCCTACATAATAAGGAGGATGATATGAAGTTATCCAATTGATAAAACAAACGAATGCATCAAGACCTGGAAGTCACCTAAGGAGTTCTCGTCCAACATTGTGGCAGTAGGATTCCTACCTACAAACGATGACTTGAGTCACATAGACTGGTTTCTTCTGGAGAAGATTAGTCTCTCTCTTTCAATTTCTAAAGTCGACAGTAACCTCCTGAGTTAGGTACCAAAATCAAACTCCAGATAGGAAGACTAATGACATCAACAATCAACCTCATGAGATTCAAAAAATGATATAACCGAAGACACTAGGGAAAGATATCCCACAAACTAAGCTTTATCACAGTGGCAGGTCTAGAAATATTATTTACTGGAAGCAAAAAATATAGAACAATAATACATTATTTCAACGAATTTTCACAAAAATATCTTGCGCTCATTTAACATGTGAAGCTTTTTGATTACTTTTTCGTTTCAACAAAAAACTCTTTCTTTTAATATGATATACCCTAACCAAACGTCATGCAACTCATACCAAGCTGGATTAAATCATCTAGATGCATTTCCTATCTGAACTTTTTTAAGTATGGTTTATAGTTGACGTGTTGTCAAAATTCAGAAT
Source organism: Lepidium aucheri (assembly GCA_900406435.1). NCBI lineage: Eukaryota > Viridiplantae > Streptophyta > Magnoliopsida > Brassicales > Brassicaceae > Lepidium > Lepidium aucheri. The sequence continues at coordinate 70,613 of OVBA01000275.1, forward strand.
TTATGTGATAAAAAAAAGAATTATTAGAACAAAGTACTATATAAAAATTTCTATCTATCAGAAAGATGAGATAGAATAAGATTGAAGAAGAGCCATAGTTCAGTTGAAATTGTTCTGCAACTTTTTATTAAAAGAAGAAGATTGTTTTAGAGTTGTTATCGTACTAATTACAAAGATGGTTTCCTTTTATACATAAGGAAACAAAGATAAACTGGAAATAGATCATAAACCAAATGGTTTATAGTCTAATTGAATTAAACCAAGAATATAATTCATCTAATATCCCCCTTCAAGATGACAGGAATATAGAAATTAGTGACATTTTGCTTATAAGTTGTTTGAACTGAGCTGGATAAAGAGCTTTAGTGAACATATCCGAAATCTGATTCTCTGATCTCACATGGAGCGTCTTATCAAACCACTTTGTATCTTCTCACGAACAATATGACAATCTAACTCTAGATGCTTTGTTCTTTCATGGAAAACAAAATTATTTGCTATGTGAAGAGCTGAAATCGAATCACAGTAGAAAGCAACAAGCTTAGTTTGTTCAACCTGCAGTTCTAAGAGAAGATTTACTAACCATTGAACCTCTTTAACAGCGAAACCCATGACTCTAACATTATGTTGTTTCTTTAACTTCCACGTAATCAATGCATTACCTAAGCTTTATCACAGTGACAGGTCTAGAAATATTATTTACCAGAAGCAAAAAAAGTATAGTACAATAATACATTATTTCAACGAATTTTACAAAATATCTTGCACTCATTTAACATGAGAAGCTTTTGATTACTTTTTCATTTCAACAAAAAGCACTTTCTTTTAATATGATATACCCTACCAAGCGTCATGCAACTCAAACCAAACTGGATTAAATCATCGTAATGCATATCCTATATGAACTTTTTTAAGTATGGTTGTATAGTTGACGTGTTGTCAAAATTCAGAATTTATGTGATGAAAAAAAGAATTATTAGAACAAAGTACTATATAGAAATTTCTATCTTAAAAGTAACATAGAGGGGGTAAGAAAGAAGGATAAAAAAGTTCGATAAAACTTGTAGAAAAGTTTTAGGGTTTTGTTTGTTTTCAATAATTTGTAGATTTAATTTAGTTTAATTTTGGATATATAATAAGTGAGGTAGAATAACTATTCTAATAAAATGGGGTTTGGATTAAAAAATTGGGCAAATTTTTTTTGTTTGGGGCATAATTCAAAAGGCTATTTTCATAGAATGTCATGTTTATGTTTGAAATTAGCTGAAATTCCATCGATTTTTGATTTTGCACCAAATGCCACCAAAATGTATTTCAGTGTTTCGAGCAATGCGTTTTGTGGCATTGTAGTGTAACATTGTTGTCTACGATAGACCGCGTAAATCTCCATCGTAGACAGCACTACATGTTACGTACATGGTAGATTATATAGATGTTAGGGTAGATAACAAATGTATGTCCATCGTAAAATTACTAGATATGTCCACGGTAGACAACGGTGTTGGAAATCAATACCACAAAAAAAGATCTCTGAAAAAATTGTGGTATTTAGTAAAAAGTGAAAAAATAATGGCATTTTAGCTAATAAAAACTTCTGTACAATTTTCTCTAATTTAAATTACCAAAAAAATTCTTAATAAAACTATATTATTTTAGTAGTGGCAAATGATCCCACTAAACATAATTTACATCCGCCCATGCTTTATCGTATCCTAACCAAGACTTCTATAGGTAGAGGAGAAACCAACTAAACCCAAATACTTAATCATAAGAATTGATGAAGTAAAGAGAGATGAGAGAGGAAACGGGAACAGGGCAAAGCTTGGTTACAAACGGCTCACCGGAAAAGAGAAGTTGCCGCCGAGAGAAGCCTAGGTCCGGCGATCCATCTCTATTATATATAATAGATTAAGAAAAGAATTTTAAAGTATGGATTTTGGACTTGATCGAACATTTTGCCCACCCAAATTGCTAATATTACTTTGGCTTCGTCACTTATACTTGTTAAATTAAAATATATATTATAGGTAAGAGTAGATACCGACCTGCGTGTCAGTTTTACAGATTCACAAATATCTTTTTGTGTGGACGTTTCTTATTTGGCAGATATTATTATTTTGTTCATTATAACCTATAAAATAGAAAATATCTTCTTCTTTAGGTAAGATATTTGTTAGTGTGCGTATCTAAAAAAACAGATATTTTGGTTTTGTAAAGTCATAGCAAGGACTTGTTGTGATTGGTCATAAAGTAAAGCAATCTTAAAAAGAGACACTTTTGAGAATCCAGAATCGGAACTAAAATGAACACTTGTACATCTCGACATCGCGAGTATATCACACTCGCGCGCGTGAGATTACACTCTTAAAATATCTGTGGGGTCCTCAAATAATGGGACTTTTTGCACTTTTTGCCCCAATATTTTTAGTTTTATCAGCTTATGTCACATGCGTACATGTCCCTTTGCGGACACAACCCACCCATTGTCTATCCTTTAGTTTCAATCTCTCTTTTACCCTTTTTCTTACACGCAGCTAAGAATTCTCTGGAATCATCCAGTTTCATAATCATTGTTGTTGAAGATACTTCACGATCTCTCTCAATACGTGAGTTCTTTTGCTTATTCTTCTCTCTGATTCTTTATTTGAATGATGTTTCCTTTGATTCTTCATCCTTTTTTTGGCTGATTTCTGAATGGATCTTCGTTTTTGTTTGGAAGATTAGGGTTTTTGTAACTATAGTATCTGAATTTTCTTAAGTAATCTTAGAATATTGAGTTCACTGCTTTGATGATACATGTTGATCTGAAATTTGAAGTCTTTCTGTGATTTTGTTAGTTTCTCTGATCTCTCTTTTTGTTTCATTTTTGGTTTCCATCAGTCTTATACATAGAAATTAAAATCTCTACTAAAAAAGTGTTCAAAAGATTGAATCTTTATCTACTTCTGGACTTGCTTTTGATACCAAGTATCCAGCTTTTCTCCTCTAATAGAGTCAACAAGTTGTTAGTTTTGATGTAAAAGGACTTACCAAAAGGTTTTGATTCTTTTTCAGTGAGAGGATCTTGAGTGTGAAGTTTGAGCCAAGCATTCAGATTGGTTCTGGTTAAACATGGGTTATATGTGTGATTTCTGTGGTGAACAAAGATCAATGGTGTATTGTCGGTCTGATGCAGCATGTTTATGCCTCTCGTGTGACCGTAATGTTCATTCTGCTAATGCTTTATCTAAACGTCATTCGAGGACTTTGGTATGTGAAAGGTGCAATGCACAGCCAGCATCTGTTCGGTGTGGCGATGAGAGGGTTTCTCTATGTCAAAACTGTGACTGGTTAGGCCACAATGACACAACTACTTCTCAACATAAAAGGCAAACTATCAATTGTTATTCTGGTTGCCCCACAAGTGCCGAACTTTCATCAATATGGCCTTTCTGTATGGATTTGGATGTTTCTTCTGCGGGAGAATCTGCGTGTGAGCAAGGAATGAGTTTAATGACTATAGATGATGGCACAAGAGAGAAATCAGGTGTCCAAAATGTCAATGTAGATCAGCCTGAAACCAGTTCTGCTGCACAAGGTATGGATCGTTCTAGTGTACCAGAAAATTCGTCATTGGATAAGGTAATTTACATGAAGTTTTTCATATCGCGATAGAAACTTGAAAGCAGCTGGCATTTAAATGTTTTCTTGGTTGCAGGAGCTTGGAGTATGCGAAGATGACTTCTGTGGCAATCTCATTATGGATGAAGTGGATATGGCTCTTGAGAACTATGAAGAACTTTTTGGTACAGCCTTCAACTCTTCAAAAGATCTAATCGAACACGGTGGAATTGGAAGTCTTTTCGAGAAACATCAAACTCCTGAGGTTCTATCAACATTCTTCTCCTATCAGAGATTAGTATTATGAGTGAATAAGACGAACTGTGAATCTTATGCTATATGTTTTTTATCTCGACAGGACTCAATCCAAGGAAATGCAGTGCATCAGCCAGCCTTAAGCAATAATGCATCCGCAGATTCGTTCATGAGTGTTAGGACTGAGCCAATAATCTGCTATTCATCAAAGCCAGCTCATTCAAATATCTCCTTCTCTGGCGTCACGGGAGAAAGTAATGCTGCAGATTTCCAAGATTGTGGGGCATCATCTACGCAACAGCTTCAGAGAGAGCCACAACCATGGTACCCGAAAACAACACAGGAGATTAATGCTTTGGCACATGCAACAACACGTAACAACGCTGTTTTGCGTTACAAGGAAAAGAAGAAGGCTCGCAAGTAAGTCTTAAACCACCTGAAAATGGAATTTTGATTCATCATAAGTGAAAGTTATCATTGCTAATGTTGTTCATATATTGTATATAATAGGTTTGACAAGCGGGTGAGGTATGTCTCTAGAAAAGAAAGGGCTGATGTGAGACGGCGTGTGAAGGGACGGTTTGTTAAGTCAGGTGAAGCTTATGATTACGACCCGCTGAGTCCAACAAGAAGCTATTGAGAATGCCACAAACTCAAAACGATGAAGAACCAACAAAGTGAAGATATCAGACAAAGAGATGCAACTAATGGGCAGTCTTCGGTCTTTAAAGCATCATTCTTGCTTAGAAGGCTCATGCTTCTGCCTCTATTGGCATTAAGTTGTTCATCTTCTTTTGTCATTTGGCTCCTTCAACATGACCTGATAGCAGACCTTATACAGATAAGGAGCAGGGTCCTTCAATTTTGTTCTATTGTGTAGCTAAGGCAAGACAACGAAACGTATGTCTTAATATTTGTATGTAAATCCGCATATACTTTACTAAATTGTTTGTACTGTTTAATAATTATCATGTAAGAGATTAGAGTAACAAAGAGGCCATGTTTCTATATATACTACTGTATTGGTTAATGATACCAAAGTCTTCCAAAAGCCAAACACAAGACAACCTTTTTGGTACTTTGATATAACATTATCTGGTATTTAAATTCCCTTTGCACTACAAAAAGATAAATATAAAACTGAACTCATTCATATTGATCAGACAAAAGCTGAATGATGCCACAAAATTTTCAAGTTTGCTTGTCCTGTAACTACTTGTGTAAGCTCTTTGAGAAGTACTCAGTCTTCATAACTTTCATCTCCTGACAAATTAGCAAAATCATCTCCCTCGTTTGTTTCCTGCAGAAATTAGTTTCAAGTTTAAGGCCGGTCAGTGTAAATCAGTATTCAAGACAGATGATTTCAGAGCAGTAGAAAAGCATGAAGAATACCTCTTTTTTGTCCCAATCCTTCAACCTTGGGTTTGCTAACATGTAATTATCACGTAAAGGAGCCCAAGCTGGAGCTTCCTCTTCATTGGAGCGTTGACCCTGCACCATCGGACAGAATTTAACTAGTAACAATATTTCCGATTTATGACTAACAGCTATCATTCTATAGTTGCCAGATCAGACAGAATATTAGTTTTCTCAAGATAAAGCATATTCAAGTCAAGAGTGAGAGATATGTCGAGATCAAGGATATTGGGGGAGAGAATGAGAGTTGCCAAACCTTGGTATCTGTTTTAGATGTTTTCCCTAACTCTGAGAAAAATGCTTCTTTTCTTCGCTTCTTCAGCTCTGCACAAAAATTAGGTTTATAAAGGCAAGGATAAGACAGTGGATACAGAAAAGTTTCATACCCTAAGATCAATATCTAAACCTACCTTTAGCATCTCTTGACCGTGAAGGATTCAAACCCTTTTGAGCATGTTGAGCCTTGTTTACCTGTTTGAAAACAACAAAGTACGAATCAGAGAAATCACTCCAAGGAAATAAAAATAAACACAAAAAAAAGGGACATAGAAACAAACTTACAGCATTAAATAGTTTGACCACTGTAATTCCAGAAGTTCATGTAGAGAAAACTGAGTCAGTAATAAAAGAGAAGAAAACACCAAACAAACTCTAAAAGAGTAGTGTTAAATTGAAGCAACAATACCTCCTTTAGTAGCAACACCAATAAGAATCTTTTCATGAGAATCCAAATAAGTTTCAGGTTTAACATGTCCTTTCTCAGCAATCTTAAAAGGAAATTGTCACAGTAAGTCATCATCAGAGGCAAGAACACAAATAAGGAGACCAAAAGAATGGTGAATACAGAACCAAAATCATACCACATGTTTAGCCTTTCTGGCTTGACCCTTAGCTTTCCGTTCAGCATCTTCTTCAGCTAGCTTCTGTGCAATAAGATGCTTATGTGCTGATAAAACTGGACCCTGTTACACCAAACCCAACACCATTCAAAACTTTTGCCTATCTCAAATTTAGGATTAGGGCTTCTAGTAAAGTAGCTCACCAATGCATCATCTACTTTTGTTTTCTTCATGATAGCATTAAAGGCTACTTTGAATGCATTGCATCCATCAGTAGCAAACTTGGTGATTCCAGATTGAATCTCCCCATGATCTTCCCCATCGGAAGCTTGATCGTTATCAGAGCCTTCTTCTTCTTCAATTTCCTCGTAATTCGGTCCCATGTTAGCATCGGTGAAGATCTTCTCACGAATTGTTACTTCTGGTGGTTCGTTCGTTTCATCTTCTTCATCAGAATTGTAGTCACGGGCTCTTTTCTGAAATAGCTTTTGATTCTTCATGGTAACCTTAAACCTCTCGGAAGAAGAAGGTAATGTCTTTAATCTTTTGTTCCTCGCCGCTTTTGAACCTTGCTTTACTCCGACTCTTCGCTTCCGACTTCCTCTCTCTGCCACCGCCATGTGACCTTCTTCTCCGGTAGACATGGTTTCGACGATGACTTTGATTTTTCACGGCGGCAAGAGATATGGAATAAACCAGAGAGATTGTAGGGTTTTGCTTTCTTTGTGTTTTTGTCCCTTAAACCTTTAAGCAAAAAAAGGTTTCGGATATTCATTTCCGGTTATATTCGGTTTGATAGTGAAATTTTGGGTGAAATTTTATTTTATTTTATCAAAGGCAACTTATATTGATATTAGGGTGGTTTACTAAAATGGTGCATGAAATATGGGGTTTTACTAAAGTACATTGATAGTTACTAAAATGATGCATAATTTACTAAATTAGTGTTATATTTTTTAAAAATACGATATTACCCTTTATTTGTTTGAGAAAAAAAAAATATTTACGAAAATGTCATTAATAAAAAATGCCACATCAGCTATTTCCAGAATTTAAGTCTACCAAATTAAACTAGGTCATGTGTAGTAGACTTTATATGAGAAGGTAGACTTTATAGTAGATTTAATGTCCTTTGTAGTAGACTTTAAAATCTAGAATTTCAGGCGCAAAATTTACGTGTAGTAGACCTTAAATCCTAGTGTAGTAGACTTTGTTTTCTGTTAACAATCCTTTGTAGTAGACTTTAAAATCTCGAATTTCAGGCGCAAAACCTACATGTAGTAGACCTTAAATCCTAGTGTAGTTGACTTTGTTTTC
>OVBA01000276.1:0-78002 GCA_900406435.1 Lepidium aucheri
TATAAAAAAATCCTAATCTGATAAGATATATATCTCTGATCATAATCCTAATAGATGATAATATTTTAAATACTCCCGAATATTTATTTGTATACATAATTTTAAATTGAAAGGAATTTTGTATACATAATCCTAATCTAAAAGAGATTTGTGAATATTAATTGTTATATATACATAAACACATAGACAATTTTTTAATACCTTCCAACTTTTCAAGCAATCTCCGATTTAATTTATTTGTTTTCGTTTACATCCAGAGAAATCAAGGAAAACAAACAAAAAAGTAAAAAAATTATATTTAATGTGTTATTATTTTATTGTACTATTATTAGCTTAAAATCTTATCATATTATAACAAATAGGATTTCATAAGTTAGTAATAAACGGATTCTTTCACATGTCGAACTCAACCATCCAAAATAGTGGAATATCATATTATACAAAGTTAGATTTCAAAATTTAGTAATTAACGAGATTCTTTTGAGTGTCGAATCTTATTATAATCTATTATATTAAATTGGATTTCAAAAGTTAGTAACTAAAGAGATTTTTCATATGTGAGATCTTATTATTAAGTTGGTTCTCAGAATTTACAAATGTACAAATTTTTAAGACATTGTTCAAAATATATATTAAGAATTATTTAATAAAAACAAACACGTGCATCGCGCGAGTCCATATCTAGTTATCTAAATTTGATAAAGGTTTGTTAGTTAATTAATTAGTTTACATATAATATTACTCTTGGCACTCTGGCATTTTTTTGAAACCACGGAACATTCACAAGTGGTCAACTAAACATGTTAGGCAATGTAATGAATCTTATAAAAATCGTAAATCGATTTTGTTCAATTTAGAAAAGTACTCATTGTCTAACAAGGACACTTTAATAGGTCTTCCCTAAACTCAAAGAGACTACATAATTGTCGTTGAAAGCATGAGACCGATATTTGGCTGCTACTTGTTTTTGAATAAACAATAATATAGAATTGAATAATTCAAAAACTGAATATATTTTTACATTACAGCTAGAAAACAGCATCTGTGATTACGATCTTTGTTGATCCTAATATTTGACATTTTTATTTGATTATTTTTTGATGGGTTCGTACGATAACGTACATGGCTGACTTCTTCACGTACGAGTGAATATTGCTTTTGTTATTTTCCGTATAATGGATGCTTCTTAGAATCATCTTCTATGCTAACTACGCCACATTCATGTAGATTGTTTTGATTGGTAAATGACTGAAATTAATTGATCATGTTGTTGACTCTTTTTTTTTAATCTCTGTCTTTATATTTGCATTTTAGTTTGACTGCGTGATATCTATTTACGTTTTTCAATTTTGAGTTAAGAATAAAATATCACAAATATTTCTCCATACTCTTTAAATTAATATTAAGTAAATTAATTCATGTTGAGAAATCATAATAGTTTCTGATTTCTTTTTTTTCAACTCAAATTATATTTGAGGTCAACCTTACGATTCAAAAATCTTGGGATTACATGAAAATATATAGAGCGAAAAAGAGTTTTAAGCTAGCATAGTCCTCCTAGTATGATTGAGAAACCAGCACTTGATTCAATCAAAGAAATATTTAGGGTTCAAATCCACGAAAACCAACGGTTACACTATTAATCTGTAGATCAAACTTAAGCTAAGAAGCAACAATATGGTTGAAGTGGTTTAAATAAGTGAAAGTCATGAGAATAAACTATCTAAAATCAAATAAATAAAAGCATCAGGTTTAGGGATTTCATCAGGAAATAAAGGTCGTAAATCAGAAAACTATTCAGGGCATAAATATGGTCAATTCTTGAACACAAAACACTATAGCAAACCCACTTCCACGGCGTGGAAAATTATGTCTAGTAACCTAAAATTCTAAAAAAAAAATTTGGCCCTAGAGATCTAACACGCATTAGCAAGCAAGTCTGACAAGTTCACAATTTGCCTTAACATCAGCTTTCGTTGGTTAAGAACGAATTGCTCATCTAAATTCTTTCAGGCATCTAACAGACATTTTCAGTGACCTAAACAACCTATAGTCGTAAGCTAAGTAGCTAATCTAACCTAAGCATCATGAGCAATAATAGATGAAGAACACATAAAGATAAAGCCTTATTTGTTCCTAATTCATTGAAACTATAACTTCCTAGAAAACCTTAAACCTTAATAGTAAACTACTCAGACATAGCAATAAGAACAAACAAAGAATGCCGGATCGATCGATCGAGGAATAGATCAATCGATCTCGTCTGTTCACGGCCAAAGTGACCTATCTTTAGTAAAATTGCCATATCTTCCCATCCACTAGTCTGATTGATGTACTTCATTTTTATCGATTTTTAACTCATATTTTTTTTCGTTTTATCCCTGATTGATTAAAGACAGTATCAAAATGATTAGAGTGCTCACTAGTAGACATAATCTCATTAAACTCCCTAAGGAGAATCCAAGAATGAGACAGATGAGAAAAAGTAGATTTAATATCCAATAATTCCTGCAAGATAATACGATGATCAACCTCAAAATTTGAAGCATAAACAGCAGAGCAAATGAAAGAAATTCCAGTTTCAACAACATTGATCTTACAAGTAATGTGATGTGAACTCTTAGAAAGAAGACACACATGAACATCACTTGAGAAAAAAAACCAAATCCTACCCAAACGGTAAAAATCATAGTTAGTTATAGCCTGCCAATTTGAGAAACAAGTATGCTGAATAGAGAGGTGATTATCTTCTTGCACTCGGGTTTCCAAAAGACAGCCAAAAGCAGGAACAATGTCCTTAATCCAATTACAAAGCACTATATATTTGCGAGGTTTATTGAAACCATGCATATTTCAACTAAAAATGACGTCATAGCTTCCTTGGGAAAGCAGTCAATGTAGTTGCAGAACCAGAAGCAGAAACAGAAGTTTTAATTTGAGAAGAAGAGGAACGAGAACCCTTGGTTTTCAAAACCTTGGTCTTAGCATAAGTTAAACCATTATTAGTATCAACTGAATCGAGAATCTCTCATTCCTCTAGAACATTAACAAGCACAGAGAAATTTGAAGGAGAGACATGACAATTAGTCTAAAAAGAAGATCATTTGGATTTAGCAGAGATACGACTTGATCTCTTAACAGCGGTCTAACTATGTTCTGAATTTTCCAAACGAGGATGAGAAGAGACAGATGTACTAACTGAATTCCCAATAACAGCAATATTGGTATCTACAGAAGAAGAGTTTACAACAGGAGGAGCTAAATCAATTCATTTACCCTTATCAATAATTGTAGCTATAAAAGGAGCCTCAGGTGCATTGTCAACAGTTCCAATAGGACAAACATGTAAAGGAGAAACCAAACCAGAAGTATCATTAATGCAAGCAGGATAAGAGTTATGGACGAAAACCAAAACATTTCCATTATTTTGATTGATTATAGCAGGCTTTGAGAGCATAACAGGGATTTCATTAGTAGTAGCAACAGGACAAGCAGAGATAGTAGAATTACACGCTTCACCTTGCTTGTTAAAACTCCAATTCTTTGCAAGATGACCCCATTTATTGCAAGTATCACAATGAGGGGGAAACCATGGGAATGTAATAGGTACACAAGAACTGGGGATTTTACTAGCTGCAAGATTATTCTGCTTAGGTAAAGGACGTTGTAAATTTACCTCAATCAACACACGAGCAATATCAAAACAAAGACATTTTTCAGTAGAGGGATGAAGTTTTAGAGGAGTACGGATATGACTGGCAAGAAAGCTCAATCCTGTGTAAGAAAAAATATGATTTGGGGCCTTTCTAAAATCTACCCACATTGGAATTGAAGTCAGGTCAAGAGTAGCAGTATCAGGAGTCCAGTCACAAACCACTAACAGAACATCACCAATATGCCAAAATTTTTGACGTAAAACACGTTTACGAACAACAGCATCATGGATCTTGAAAAGAATAGAAGTAGCAGAGACAAAATTGGCATCAATTTTGAGATCTTTTTTGGGGTTGCCAAAGACGACTAACTACAGCATGAATAGATCCGATATGGGGAGCATCACTGACAAAATGTCCAACAACAATGAGTCCCAAAGAGGAGAAGAATATGTAAAGATTTCATCAGGGATAGATGCAAATATAACACCTTTGGAGCAGTTGATAGGAATATCCAATGGAATTGCTAGTTTTACGAAGAGCAGAAATCCAAGAAGAATCAGGAGTATTCACCGGAATAGTGTCCATCGGGTTAGGAGATTTCAGAATTGGAGCTAAGATCGAGCTACCAAAGAAAAGATGGAAGAATGAGCCAAAGGAGGAGAGGAGGACCCTCCCTCCATTATCGCCGGTGAAAAGCACAAACCAAAATCGTCGAAAAAAACCAAATCAGAGAAGAAAAAGTTGATCAAAGAAGAGAACTTGAAAATTACCAAATCACCTTATACACGTGCTAAAACAAATACACACACCCTCGTTCGCTCGCCAATTTATCTCTTCATTACATTTTTAATTTTTACAAATTGTAATCTGGGTAGAGAAATTATTAAATGTGATATAAGATGCGGATTGATTGAGAATCACTGGTTTACTTTGGTTTTAAGTGAATTTGTGATAGTTTGATAGTTTGGTGAAGTGTTATTGTGTTAAGAGTCACAATTTGGGTATAAAGGTATTGAGAACATGTGATTATTGATCTTGTGTTGGGTTTGATTACGAGTCACGATTTTGAGGTTTGTTTCATTCTCATGTGTTGTGTTTGCTTTGTTGGCTGTGGTTTGAAAGAACATGTGATTTTGAATTTTTGGTTTTGCTTTTTCAAACAGAGAAAAAGAGACAATTCATTTCAATAGAGAGAAGTGAAATGGTTTTAGAAAAGAGAAAGGTGGAGATGGTGGGAGGTTAAATCCTTTTCCTTCCTTGCTTCATCCAAATTCTAATTTCTTCGTTGTTAATGGATTTGCTGTCATTGGTTTCTTCTTTTAACTCTCTCTTTCTCTCGCTTGCTCTTTGTCTCTTCTCGGGGCATATGTAATGGCTGATTTGTGGTTCTGTATTTTTTTATGCAATGGGTGTGACGCCAAATTCTTGATGTTGAAACTACGATTTCAGATTATAGAATAGAGTTCGGAGATCATGAGTGGTTCAGAGTTAGAGAGCCTAGACAGCTAAAACCAACTGTGATTGATACCTCTGCTGTTGTTGTTGTTGGTGTCATTTCTTTATGGTTAAATCTCCCCTTGACGTTTCTATTTTTAGTATCTTTGTATTTGTAATAAGGAATTGGAATGATATTTGTATTGTTATTATCTTTGTATTTGTATTTTTAGTTTCAAAATATATAATTTTAATTTTTAATATTTCATTTCCAAAATTATTAATAATATTTTAAAACTAAATTTATTTATTTATGAAAAAATTGGGGCAACCAATAACGGTCAGAAATTTCTGACTGCTTTTCCGGTCAAAAATTATTGATCGGTTTTTCGGACAAAAATTACTGACTGGTTATTTTTGTCACTAATTACTGACTGGCTTTCGGTCAAAAATTTCTGACCGCAACTGACCGGTTTTGAAGCGGTTAGAAATTTTTGACTGATATTGACATGATTAAAATTTCTGACCATCTCGAACCGACCAACCAAAACTGGTCGTCGACGGTCAAAAATACCAATTTTTGACCCTTTTGACCGGATTTACGGTATTAAATTGGTATGTTTTATTATAGTGATTGGACTAGTCTTATATAATTGTGTAATTACTAGAATAGTCTTAATTTTTTGAAATTAAAATACTAATTTTTATTCTCAAATAATATCATTTTACCCTTATTTCTTTTGATCAGAAAAAAATATTGCGAAACTATCATTAATGAGGGATTCTACGTCATCAGAGAGTAAACCTACGAGAATTTCTAACTTCGTTTTAGGTTTAGTCATCATGTTTTGTAGGTTTTAATTTTCTTCTTTGTCGGCTTACTTATTCTTTTTTGTGTAGGTTTATGTATTGTTTCATGCCGATTAAATATTTCTTCATTGTAGGTTTACGTCTCAAGAATTATAGGTTTACAAGTTTTACTTTCTCCAGTTAAGTTTGTTGTTATGTAGGTTTCTTTAGCGTGATTTGTCGGTTTAATATTTTTTTGTTGTAGGTTTTTATGGTCTTCGTTGTAGGTTTATTTTACATTTCTTGTTTGAAACTTTTAACACATTCGTTTTGTAGGTTTGCGCTCGTCTTCGTTGTCGATTTAGTTTTCCTTCTATGTAGGTTTGTTATTTATTTGTTGTAGGCTTAACTTTGCAAGATATTCTTCAGTTTTGTAGGTTTATTTATTAGGCATTGTAGGTTTATTGTTTCTTCTATCTCAATGTAATTCTCCTATTTGTAGGTTTTTGTTTTATGCATTGTAGGTTTACATAATCTTTGTTGTAGGCTTTTGTCGCGTGATTCGTTGTAGGTTTATTTCTTAGGTATTGTAGGTTTATTATTTCTTCTTTCTCAACGTAATTTTTTTGTTTGTAGGTTTTTGTTTTATGCGTTGTAGGTTTACAGAATCTTTGTTATAGGTTTTTGTCGTGTGCTTTGTTGTAGGTTTTCACCGTGTGCTTTGTTGTAGGTTTTTGTTCCATTGTAGGTTTACATAATCGTTTTTTACGTTTTTGTATTTTTTCGTTGTCGATTTAGTTCTCTTTTACTGTAGGTTTTGTTTTCTAGTTTATTGTAGGTTTATCGTTGTAAGATATCCTTCTTTGTTGTAGTTTTACCTCCCAAGATATGTAGGTTTGAGTTTTCATGTCTTGTCACTTACTTTTTTGCGTTATCAATTTTAATTTAATGCGTTGTAGGTTTTAATGTCTTTGTTGTAGATTTTTCATATGCCTTAAAACATTGGTATTGTATGTTGAGTTATGCTTACTTGTGTATATATATAATTAGTATTGTATGCTTAGTTATGTATTTTAGTGATGTAATTTTATAGATTGAGAAATTACTAAAGGTAACCTTCATGTATATTTAGTTTTGTAGGTTTTGTTCTCATATTTTGTAGGTTTAATTTTCTTGTTTTGTATGTTTAACTCGATTTACTTTGTATTCCAAAAATTTTAATAAATAAAAATTAGAAAAATATTTTTATGAAATAAATTAATGGCAATCTTGTAATTATATGATCTCACAAGTAAATTCATGATTTTTTCACACTTTCCCTCGTATGAAGGATCACAAAAGACTATTTTAATAATTAGATGATTATACAAGACTATTTGGATAATTCTTTCTTTATTTAATTCAGCAAAAGTATCTGCAATGGTCATCTGGTAACTTCTGAACCCAAACATGTGAGAAAACTAATAAATATAAAACTTGTATCATCTTCATAATTTTTGGAAAACTTGTATATATTCTGAATATTTACTCTAAAATTATGCAAAACACTTTATAAAATTAAACAAAATAAAATTCTTAAACCACTTACATTTTGAAACAGAATTGACAATGTTTTCAGAAACACGAAGTGTTTAATTCTCAACTCATTGAAATGATATGAGCCTAAAATCATTGCATGAATTCAGTAGCATGAGAATTTTGCAAATTGAATAATTCGCAATCCCTAATATTCTCTTCTTCTGTTTTTTCAAATCATCAAATTCACAATTCTTTCTTTCTTCTGTCTAAGTCATTAGTTTCTTCTTATATATTAGAGGAAATTGTAATAACTGGCAATTTAAAGGTGGAGAGAATGACAACACCAACATATAATCTTTTATGCATTAGATCACTTATGTTCTTACTATGTTTAAGCATTGTCTTTGGTCGCAAAAACCTACAAGACAAGCTCAGTGAGACGCAATTTTTGCCCAAAAATGTCGAAGCAACTGAACTTAGAGCCACTTTAGTTACTAATGTTAAAGCAAACGACATTTTGAGTAGTATTGGTTTGGGAGAAGGATCAAGTGAAGAGATGCATCACATTTACAATGGAACAGGTACAAATTCGAGTCTTGGAAATCAACAAGTCAATTACAGCTCTGCGCCTGCGAAGACCATTTGGGGTACACTTTCCCTCACGTTGTCATTTCCTATCATCAGGATTCAGATTCCTATCCCAAAGATTAATTCTACAGAGGTTACCATAGACAAACTTGATGAAGATAAGATTAAAGACATTGTCATTACTCAAACGAAGACTAAGGAGTTTGGTATTTCTCTGCATAGCTCGAAAACAGCTACCAAAAATGAGCCCCAAGAACTGCATATATTGAACGCCTTGTCCTAAATAAGGGTTATGCATGAGGATTCAAGTTACTACAAAGCATCTGATGTATTGTATAAATGGCTAGATACAAGTACTTTAGTTATGGTTATTGAGAGACAAATAAGCTGTTGTTGATCAACGAGTCTAAACAAAATATGTAGCAATCTATAACAAAAACCTTTCCAAAACGTTTGACTCAAGAATACATGTGAAACATTATCATAAATTTATATACCATGGTATAAGCACCTCTATATGACTTATAGTAAAAAAAAGTCTTATCTTAAAATTGAGTTTAAGAGAGCAGAGCGAAGATTGAATTAACCATGTCTCTAGCTTAACATTTTCTTCTCATTGGCAGTGAAGATGACCTTGAGAGTGATTCTGATGTTTCTGTCTGCAGCCCTGAGAAAGGTGATGAAGATATTGAAGCACAATGTCGCAACATTGGGGTTTCAGCTCTACTAGAATTTTCACTATTTCCCCATTGTCGAGTTAGCTGAAGTTCTACCTCGTTACCTTGAACTGGAGAGTTGTCAGAAACATCAATCACTTGGTCATCATTGTATTCTTCAAGAGATGCAACTGTGCTTGTTTCGGTTCGAATTGTTGAATCATCATATAAACCATGTCTTCTTTTCCTTCTGGTTGCTTTTCCCCAGCCGTTAATTGTTTCTCTTACTCTTTGAGGTAACAATGCTGCCTTGTAATTTGTTCCCATCTAGAATCAGTATCATATTTTTTTGTGAGTTTTAAAAACAATTGTAAGTAGAAGCTCCAAAGGTAAATTCTCTACAAACGTTACCTGAGTGACAAGTGCATAGAGTGGTAGTGTGCTGTAGCTACATAGAAATTGTCCAGAAAATCTACAAAACATTATAGAATAAAACTGAGCCAGGTTTTAAGAAAACACACAACAGTCCCTTTGGCTTAATAGATAAAACCCAATTACCCTAGAATAAGTCGTACGTAGACAAGTAAATGATTCCTTAGAAAGCAAGAGTTGTATCCAAATTGCCACTGAAGAAACAAGAATAGTGATGTCATTTCCAAAGTAGGAATATATATATATATATATATAATAGATTTATATGTGACCATTATGACAGAAAGACAAAAGAACTTACCCAAAACCAGAAGAAGGAAGCCAGTTCAAAAGCATTCTGTAGGAAACAGAATGTACATATCTTATTAACAAACAAAACAACAATATTTGGTTTGATACTAGAGAGAGGTTTCTAAGATGTTTCAGACCTGAAACTGAATGAAGTGGATAAGGGATAAGAGTAATTTTGGTCTCTTAAACCAGAAAAGTTCATCTCGAGGTCTCAGCTTCATACCGGAAGCATATTCTGTTATTCCAGCGTTCTCCAATGCTAATGTTGCGATTACATGTTGCAACTTTGCACCAACCAAAAGAAGAAGCTGTTCACATATAAACGCAAACCAAAGTAACACTGAGAAATGATTACAGAATCAATTTCCAAAAGGAAGGAAAAAACAAAACAGAGAAATATAAAGTGGAAAACAATTCTAACAGTGATTGGAATGATGGCAATCCAGAAATAAAGATTTGATCCTGCATATCATGTACAAACAAAGTATTAAACTAGAAATCAGTTACAGTAGACAAGTACTCAATATGAAAAAGACAGCAACATTATTAGAGAGTATTCATAAGAATAACTCGTAATGCAAGCATGACCATATTTATGATAAAGTAAGGCAATATTGACAAGTACTTTGAAGAAAGGACGCTATATAGTGTATAACTAAAATACCTTTTATGTTAAAAAGCATGAAAGCAACTACAAAACCCCAAAGTGGTGCACTGCAAGAAGACATTTCAAAAAAGTTAGTCAAAATTGTGCACCAATTACTTTCTACTCAACATGAATAATTATAATAATTGCCAAAAAAGAAATCAAGTTATAAGCTTCGTGGAATACGAGAGAAGAGATGTTATAAAATTCAAAATACTATAGTGTTCAAAGAAAAGATATGACCTGACACCAACAATCTTATGGAACTCTTCTTCCATAGAACGGATCAAATAGCTATGAAAATCGTATGTCAATGTTAAGTGATGGTTCTGTTTAAGGAAAATCAAAATGATTATAAGTCGACAATAGACATACGTTTTTGAAATAAATTAACTAAAAGAATGGAAAGAAAACCACAAGTTATATAAAGTGTAAGAAAGTCTGGCTTACCAAGATGAATCCTTTACGAAGTGTAAGATAGTCAGGACGAACAACAGTGTGTCCAAACTGTCTGAAGAAACATGTCTGTAAATTTGAGTCGCAACATATAAAATTCCCAATGAAGTATTATCAAATTTAGGTTTGTTACAATCATATAACATGATTAAATTCATGTGAAGAAGTAAAGACCGTACCACCCATATAAGTATTTTATTTTTGACCAAAGGAGCTGATGTATGATATTGAACAAATGTCGTTTGCCTTCTTAATATCTTTTGATGTGCTACCGCTGCCAACAATTAAAAATATCACATTTTCTCCATGTAAAATATGTAATTTACTCAACTAAGCATATATAGTTAGTTTGACCCTTAACTGGTATTTGGTAAATGTGAACAAGTAGTAATAACACGTAATTTATAACAGCTACATAATGTGAATGGAGAAGATCATCATCTATGCTAACCAGTTAAACAGTCATTTCGATCCATATGAGCCTCGACTTCCCAGATCCTCCATCTATTAATCTGCACACAAAAAAGATAACCAAATTGAACTTTTACTTAGGAAAGGTACACACACAATCACGGAGTATATGAAGCAAGTGAGAAACTCATATATTTTATACATGAAAACTTCAGAGGAAAAACTAAAAAAAAACTAAAAATCGTTACCTTGACGATTGCAAGAATCATTGTCAAGCAGCTGTAAGTTACATGAGTGATTGCCATTAAAAATATGAAGCGATGCAATTGTTCCATGCCTTCATATGATAGAAATGGCTCATGACCCTGTTAAAAAGATAATGTATATATAGTTTATTTTTGGTAATATCATTATGGACATTATGATAAAATGAGAGTAATTAATACAAAACCTGGCTGCAAGTATTCTCCCCAATGCTACTCAATCTTCTCCTCAGACTGTGGAAAAAGACAGATCTCGTTAATGTAGTATGCTTGACGAATGAGCTTTCAAATTCCTCATGAATCTCAGAGCGGGTACAAGGGATAAATCTTTCGTTATGGAAACTCGAAGAGACACATATGTTTGCTATTGTACTAGAAGTAGCTGTAAGAAGAAGTGATATGAATCCCAGCAGCATCAGCTCTGAAACAACAAAACAAATTTCAAGAACAAACGAATATTTAGGAAAAATGATCACAAAACATGTTAGTATACCAACCTTCTTTCATTTTCTCCAATGCAGCAAACAAAGGTTTCCTCTTTGTCTTTTGCAACCACTGAGCCAAAAACACTCCAAAAGCTAAGACTATCAATTAAGAGAAAACTTCAAAATCATCTGATATATATATAATTAAGTACTTACGTTACTAAGTCGATGAATGGAACGTTCAACGATTAAAGAAACAACAACAAAGACAGTCAAGACAGTAGCAACGGACCAAGTTGGTGTTAAACCCAACGTTCTATCTTGTTGTTCTACTGCATGACCACCTTCTTCTCTCATTTTTGCTCCACAAACCTTTTAATATTTCTTTCTTCTCTTGCCAACAAACCAATTAGCTCACTCATATATAAGCTGGTTGTATATCTAGAAACTTCATATTCGTCTACATGCCAACAATTTGCAGCTTCTTCATGCAAAAAGAACACCTTTGATTTTGTCTTAGTGCCTATAACCGGAGCATTTTCCTTACCATCATCCAAGAAAATTCCCTATATCATTTACAACGTCTCAAATCCGATACTTGATCGTTAAACTATCTGTAACTTCTTATGAATAACTTTCCCTCTGGAAAGTGGATAATTTTCTATAATGAGAGTCATCAAAATTGTAGTAGAAATACAAAGTACGTCATCAATATAATAATATAACTAAAAAGTATATTTATAAATAAAATAGTACATTGTCAATTCTCTTTTCTTCACATTATACAGATACTATAGTTAATATAGACCATGACCTATAGACACTAAAAAAAATGATTTGTATTTCCAAATCTTTCGAGTGTAATTTCTGATTTGAAACTTCAGAATCCATTAAAGTTGGAAAATGTGCAAATTTAACAACAACAATAATTGTGAGAAAAGACAATATTGAGAACCAAACGAAAAAAGGATCGGAAACAAACTGCCATAATAGAAAGAACCGAGCTAGGAGTAATTGATCCTAGTTGATATAAGAGTTAAAAATTGACGGAAAATATGTAAACACAATATGGAAAATAAATAAAATGTGAGAACTTACGGGAAGAGAGGAGCACTCGAGTCTTGTTTTGCAGAGAAGAATGACTTAATGGTACATTGAGAGAGACAGAAGAAGAAGAAGAAGAAGAAGAAGAAGAAGAAGAAGAAGAAACGAAGACTTTTAAAAGCAATTAAAGGTTTATTGAATGAGATCATGCCTCACGTGTCTCTCTCTCTTATGCAACAATGTTTATCATAATTTTTCCTAAATAATATATATTCTTCTTTTCTTTTCTTTTAACATTTGTAGCTATATATATGTATATAGACATATATATATATATATATGTATATATGTATCTTATGAACCTAAAACAATACATAATATAAGAATTTTTGATATGTCTAAGAGTTTGTAACTCTTTCGAGTCTGGTTATTTAGATGAAGAAGCTTTGGTTAAATTAATCAAAACAAGATGTGGCTTGATGACAGCTCTCTTATAGGATCTTGAGGAATCTAATTGGAAACTACCCAACTCTCGATAATTGCATGTGTCAAGACAGAACATTATTAATTATTCGTAATAATAAGGAATTTTTTCTTTTATTTCCTGTTAAGTGCCTTCCTTGCCTGTTAATCAAATATATGATGTTATGACGATGCATATGATAGTTTCATTGGAATATATACGAAGAAATGTAAGTACTAGTCGTGAATAAAATAAGGATTTAGGATATACGTGCCACTAGGTGATAATCTAGTTGGATTGACTTATCACTCATAATTTGATAAAATTTGCGATCCGAACATTATGGAGTAAGTTTCGCTATTATAGTTAATTTGAATTCCGACAAGTCAATTAGAATTGTTTGGTATCATTTTGTACTTGTTTACTGTTTGATTGGTGATCCTAGTTTATTTCTATATTTTATCATAAAACTAAGTAGTACTTTGGTGAAAATATTACAAAACAAAAATGCATAAAAGAATTAAAGTTTATGTCAATATAGTCAATATTTTGATAGAGTGGTTAATTGAGATATTTGTATTCTTTTCAACTAGAGTTTGATTGCATATAGTGTAATTCCGCATAATAATATTTGAGTTTTGGAAAAACTTAAGTTATAGTTCGGACATTTTATATGTAGAATAAATAGTTAGGAAATGAAATTAAATTAAATGGTGATCAAAATATATGTGTGGTTGGGTATAACAACTAAGTAAAATTACAAGTAGTGTTCTTGTTTCCATAAATACTCACGTAAATAAGGTTATTACTGCCTATGAAGCCTTAATATATTGTTAGCCAATCCATATATGATATTGAAAATTTGAAATGGATCCAAATAAACGACAAATAAATAAAAGGCATGTGAAAGATAGATAATAATAATAATAATCGACAGTAAACCATCTCCTATGCTGTTTAATTAGTGTCAACCAGTCTAGAAAATGCTTAAATTTTGGGAGTCCAATAATCAGACACATAAAAGTAGAATTTTGCTTTGCATGTGAAAGAACATAAAAATATAAAGAAAACTAATATTTCAGCTTGTATTTAAAAATCGAAATGATTTTAATACATCATATATGAGGGACCTTTTCAACATTGAAAACAAAATCTAGCTAATTATTAAGACGTAAAGCCGTTTTAGTAAGAATAATAGATCGTTGTGGGTTGCCGAGAATTAGTGGTAGTATTTTCTTTAGAAATTTTAGGTATTGGGGTTCAATCTTTTTCGGCTACCGGTGGAAGCCAAAAAACACTTTTAAGATATAAATTTTGTACTATCAGGTTTTTGTTAATCTAATAGTTGAAAAAAAAAATAGTCTAGGTTATCTAGATGATATTTCTATATATACTCAAAGGTTTTGACTGGCAAGAGTTTTTATTGAGCATATATAATGTTATTTTTAAAGCCAATTATAATTGTCTATTTAAATTTCTTGAAATATGATTGAGGTCACTTCAATCTCTCATCCCTCTTTTCAGATTTTTCAAAGAGATTAAGCAACTATCTTGTTTTCTTCCGGCTTGACTGATAATTTTCTAAAGTTCGTCTCTAGTTCTCTTCTCGGCTCTAAGTTGAGGTTTGTTTTCTTCATGGATCGATGAGTTCAGGTGAATCATGGTTTCTCGCCGTGTCTATCCGGATTCCTTTCTGGTTTTTTTCTTAATCTTTGTATTAGTTAACCTTCAATTTTGCTATCGGTTATTTTCCGATCTTGGTGTCGGTTTGTCTTCTCTCCACCTTTTTTATCCGTAAGAGGCTTTGTTTTCTTCATCTTGCAGAGGTGTTCCTGATTTTTTGGTGTAATTCTTCAATTGCTTGTCACCATTATCGAGGGAAAAAGCATAAAGGTAAAAAATATTTGAGATCAATAGTCGAATCTTGGAGGGGTTGATGTTTCTAGAGTTGGTTTTCACTTACAGCTAGAGATTGGCACGAGCCAGATACTTGCTAATTTTCATATATTTATTATTTGATTTAATTTTTTCAAATAATAACATGTTGTACTTGGATTTTGTCTGTTCATATCAAATACTTGTTAAAATAAGTATTTATTGAAAATAAGAATACTTGCAAGTTATTGAATCCAGTTTTTAATTGTTCAAAATCACTAGCTAAATTTAAAATATTTATTTTATAGAAATATAAAACATTACATATGTTCTTTTAGTCAAAATTCAAATTTTTTTTAATAATTTTTAAACTTAACATATAATTATTTCTAAAGATTAAAACTTATAGTTTATATATATAATAAACCTTATTTTAAAAAAACATAAAAGAATCCATGATTATAAAATAACGGGTCAAGTACAAACTGAATCGAATATTGTAAATTTTGTCCATACTTATCACTGGATATTTACTTGGAGTAATGAAATTAACTTACTTACTATGACTTAATTATGACAAATATGTAATTTTTCGAGTTAAATACGAACCGAATAATGAGTAATTATGCCCAACCTTTCCGGCGGTAGATTACGGTGACATTCCAATCATCCGATAGACTTTTTTTGGTGGAGAAGGCTCGCATGTATATAGCGTGGCTTGTTTGCCACCACATCCTGTTCTTAGGCCTCTTTGTCTTCGGTAGCAAACTCATTTGTTTCTGTAGATCCATTTTGGGTTCAATAATAAAACTATGACAACAAAATAAGATCAAAGCCGAAGCCAATGTACACCAAATCTTTAATGGGCTAAAAATATTCAGTTCAAAACCAGAAACTCATTAACTCGTGCATGTTTCCTCAAAAGTCAAAGTCAACCGTTGTAAAGAGAATTTCGGAGTTCTCTTCGACGTGTTTTTGCCCATCAGAATCATACACGTGTCACAAACTTCTTTCTTTGAGCTTCGTCTTCGATCTCTCCCACGAACGATCAAGGAACTAAACACAAAGAAAAGATCTCTCTTCAAAGTTGTCGCCATGGTTCGTTTCCGTTTAGTGAATCTCTGTACGATACTATTGTTGCTGGCGATTTCATCACGCATTTCTCTGTCTCTTCACTTGGAATTGCAATCGGGTCGAACTAAATGTATCTCCGAAGACATCAGAAGCAATTCCATGACCGTTGGGAAATACAGCGTCGTTAACCATAATGAAGCTCATCCTTCACCTCCCTCCCACAAGATCTCAATCAGGGTACTTCAGAAACTTTTTTCAAAATTTCTGAATTTTGATTTTGTTTTCTGTTTGATTGAATGTTAATTATTTAACACAGGTGACATCGAGTTACGGGAATACGTATCATCACGCGGAAGATGTGGAATCGGGACAATTCGCGTTCACGACGGTTGAGACCGGAGATTACATGACTTGTTTCACTGCCGTAGATCATAAACCTGAGGTGACTTTGAGTGTTGATTTCGATTGGAGAACTGGTGTACAATCTAAGAGCTGGAGTAGTGTAGCTAAGAAGACACAAGTCGAAGTGAGTTCAAAATGCTTTGAGTTTGATTCATATTGCTCTCGAATTTGGAAATGTTTTATAAGTTACTTCCTTGGGATTTCTTGTACAAAAGAGCCTCAGAGTTCAAATGAATAGGGAAAGATTCTTGTTGAGGTGGATATGACTCCGGCTTTAGACTAGCTTCTGTGTTTAATGTTTGTCATTCTTATCTCAATGTTGCTTTGACGATAAAGCTATACTCTTATGCTTCTGTGTTTGTGTTGGTTTGTACCAAGGTCATGGAGTTTGAGGTTAAAAGACTGATTGAAACCGTCAGCTCAATTCATGATGAGATGTTTTATCTCAGAGAAAGGTAAAGAATCTGGTTTATGCTTCTGGTTTGTTCTAGAGACCCCATTATCAAAAATCTTTTACATCTTGAATCATGTGGACTTGTGTTTATTATGTTTTGTCTTCCTCAGGGAGGAAGAGATGCAAAATCTGAACCGCGCTACAAACTCGAAAATGGCGTGGTTGGGTTTCCTCTCACTTTTCGTATGCTTAGGAGTCGCAGGGATGCAGTTTATGCATTTGAAGACGTTTTTGGAGAAGAAGAAAGTCATCTAAGATGGTTAGATGATACAATCCCACTCTTTTCTTTAAACAAACTCAAGAAGGAATCTATTATTTCACTTGGGTTTTGTACATTTTAGATCTTTGGCTTTAGTCTAAGTGTGATGAAGATATAAAAGAGATAATACTTCATCTTATTTGACTTGACAAAAAAAAAACAAAAGAATTTAGAGTAGAAGAATATTTCCACTCATTTGTTTTCCTTGGAAAACTTGTTTTGTAACTTAAATAACTCACATGACAATATCAGGCACAGTGACAAATATCTGGTACAGTGAGAACAATATCTTTAACGAGATTATGGAGTACAAAAGTTATGACATTTCAAGTTCTCAAAAGGTTCGAAATCAACAAACGACTGATTGATGTTTACTTAACAACACACTAAAGATAAAGAGAGAATGTGTCAGACACACCACATGCATCTTCTCTGGAAAGAGTCTCAAGTAGATTTTACTTTATTGCAGAACTTAAGCACCGGAGTTGCTTCTTCCCCGCGAATGAGTTCCAACACAAAGGATTCGTCTATCTTTATGCCCTGAGATTCACAGTACTCTCTCCAGCCTTGTCCAAGTCGCAATCTTCCAGTTTTTTCTTGAAAAATACTCACCACCTGTTTGACTCCATTCTGACCCAACAGAGTTATCTTCTTTGTCTTGTTAATGTCATTCCCCAACGTGAAACCAGGCGGAAGATACTGCAAAAAAGATTTGATTTTGACGCAACATTACAAAGACCAATAGACAACCTCTAGGCATTAAGTTGTTGACTGAAACTTACCAGTTTATAGGTACGAATAGCAGTTGGTGTCAGAGTTAATATCACAAATCGGTTTTGACTGTCTGAAGAAGAAGCTCTACGGCTGGTGCAATACTTCCTTTTCTTAATCCTTAAACATTCCTGTGAGATGCTCTCCTCGTCACTTTCTTCAGATTTGCTACTCTCATCTCCACTGGTTGAATTTAGGGAGGGGGATATTATGTCCTCACTACCTTCTGGACACTCTAATGGAGTTTTGTCACGATTGGATTCTATAGGGCACAAATAAAGAACAGGTTTTTCCCTGGTTCCAGCCAGCTTAAACTTGAAGAAATCTCCAGCTTTTAGTCCGTTTACTTGGCAGAAACTCCTCCAGCCTTGTTTTAGAAGAGTCACGAAGTTTGATTTGTAGTGTTTGAAGACTAATTTCCATTTTCTTCCCCATTCATTCTTTAAAACAATCTCACTGCGTCCTTTGTCCAGACCACTGGAGCTTACAAAACTCTTCGGTAAATACTGCAAAACAGTGCATGATGTACATATCAATACAGAAATCAAGAAAGAACACTTTAAGTTCCAATGATCCTTCTATTACCAAACATTGTGCGAATTTAAGATAGTAAAATAAACCGAAGTTTGGTTATACCAGTTTATCTCTTTTTAGGCTTGAAGCTGAGACAAATCCCACATAATATGAATGATTGGATGTAGATTCTGATTTTGGTCTATGCTTAGTGAGGCGTGATGAAGATTCTGATTTTGGTCTACGTTTTGTGAGGCACAAACGCATGATAGGCGGTCCAGATTTTTGGACCAGTTTGATTGTATATTGTTGACCTTGGCTCATCCTATTCTCAGTACAGAATTTTATCCAACCAGATTTGGCATATATCTGCATACCTGATTTGCTTTTGCTGCTTTTCAAATTAAAGTTCCATGATCTTCCTTCTTTGTTACGAAGTATAATTTTCTCACCACTCATTTTGTCTAGACCATTTGACCTCGCGAAACCCACTGGTAAGTGCTGCAAAATACCGTCACAGAGTCCAATTAATCTCCCTCAAACTGTCAACCAAAGAGACTTTTTGCTTAAATTGTAAATTCTAATCTTACCAATCGATTATTTCTTAGGCCCCAAGCTGAGACATTTGCCACAAAACTAGAAAGGTCCGATGAAGATTCTACTTTCTTTCTTGGATTCTTTTTCACTCTCTTCTCTCTTGAACTGTTTCCTGTAACTAAAGTCAATCAAAATCTCAGTTTCGCATCTTTTCTACAGAAGTTGAGTTCATTTCATTGAGTAAAGTTTACCAGTATTGGATCGATCATCCTTTTTTTCTACAGAAGATCTGCATCTCGACATGTACTTCCTTTTCTTGACCTTCAAGCATTTTTGTGAGATGGTCTTGTCTTCAATGTCATCCTCTTTATTCTCCTTGGATTTGCTACATTCGCCTCTGCTGAAAGGATTTGAGAAGAGGGATCCTGATGGAGTTTTGTCACGATTGGTTTCTACAGAGCACAAAGAAAGAACAGGCTTTTTTCCTGTTCCAACTAGTTCAAACTTGAACGAATCTCCACGTTTGATCCTGTTTGCTTGACAGAAACTGTTCCAGCCTTTTTGAAGAAAAGTAAGGTTTGTTGAGTTGTAGTGTTTTAGAGCCAAAGTCCATCTTCTTCCTTGTTCATTCTTTAAAGCTATCTCAGTGCATCCTTTGTCCAAACCATTTGAGCTCACAAAGCTCCTTGGAAGATACTGCAAAAAGCCGGATAAATACACAAGTCAAACACACTTTGCATGTGAACATACGATTCAAGAAATAATATTTCAAGCAAAGAGTGTGAAACTATATTGCGAGTTTATGATAATGGGATATAAACCAGTTTATCTTTGTGTAGGCCTGTTTGAATGACAGATCCTTCAAAACATGAATGATGTGATGAGGAATCTGATTCTGATCTTTGTTTTGGTCTATATACTGTGCGGCACAAACGGACGACAAGTGGTTCAGATTTTTGGACCAGCTTGAATGTATAGTGACCTTGGCTCATCTTATTTGCAGCGCAGAATCTTGTCCATCCGAGCCTCGCATAAGTATGCATGTCTCTTTTGTTGGTTTTCAAAGTTAATTTCCAAGATCTACCTTCTTCGTTAAGTAGAACAATTTTCTTACCACACATTTCGTGCAGGCCGTTAGGCCTCGCGAAGGTAAGCGGTATATACTGCAATCTCATCACAAAGTTCAATTAGTATCTCTCAGACGATCAAAGAGATTTATGCTTAAATTGCAGGAATCTAATCTAACCATTTGATCACTTCTTAGGTTCCAAGTTGAGACTTTTGTCACAAAGCGAGAATGGTCTGTTGAAGACGTCACTTTCTTTGATGGACTCTTCTTCACCTTCTTTTCTCTTGAACAGTTTCCTGAAAGTAAAAACAATCAAAATCTCAGTCTTGTTTCGTTCCTAGAGAATTTGAGTACATTGCATAGAGCAAAAGCTTACCAATGTTGGTTTGTTCATGACTAATATCATCCATGTTGAGAGATGATGACTCATATTCAATCTCACAGCAACTTGGTCCCAAAGGTGTGACATGAAACACCATATCTCCTTCATGTCTAAAGACGACGATGTCACCAACTCGGAGATCATGTGCAGAGGAAAAATCTTCCCATCCGTCCGTGAATTTCAGTCCGTCCACCTTCACTAACCAAGTTCGATCAGAGGCATTTGATCTCAGTTTCGCAGTCTTGTTGCGGTCGTTTATTCCTTGGACATGCTGCGAGAAGAAAGCTACAGGAATGTTCTGCAACAACATACAATAAACTTTAACCAACTGAACCATGTTTATCTTTGCTCTGTTATAACTAGATAAGAGAAAAGAAGAAGAGAGTACGAGGTGAGTGTGAAATCCTGGAAGAAGAGGCTGGAAGAAATGTGGGTTACTCGGATATTGAAGAAACTGATTCACCATTGTTGAGCATCTTAAGGGAAAACAAAAACTCGATTAATCACTTTCTTATAAAGGTGAGAACTTTGTGAGAAAGGTCTTCGTATTTTAAAGACGTTTGTCGTTTTCTTCTTATTGAATCTCACGAGGTTGACATTGATGGTGAATAGTTTGATTTAATGTATCAGAAGATCCGTTACTTTACTTATTCCTATTTTTCCAGAACTTTATTTGTGTCAATATCAAACAACAGAATTTATCTTCCTCTGCTTTTAGAGCCGTTGATTCGAGTGAAGAATCTGTGCACAACAATCGAGTCTGAGCCAAGGGTAAACACATCAAAATGACAACACAAGACCAAAGGTTTTAATTTTTTAACAAAATTTACTAGTTTCGCTCTTTCTGAGAATCTGGGACTGTGATACTTATTATTGAGACAAATGGGTTACGCCTTGGATATGAAGCTATCGATCTTAACCAGTGCTCACATCTTTTCCCTTCTTTCTGTGTTTACTTTATATGCATGAAGGAGAGAGAAATGGTGAGACACCAGTGCATGTACAATCCTTACGTGGTAATTAAGTCTATTTCCTCCACATTAATTCATCAGTAGAACTTTCTCATTGAATTCTTTGTTCACACCAAATGTTTTAAAAAACCAGATTGGATACCAATTCAACATGGTTTTTCGGACCTTAAGAGTCAAATTACTCTTGTAAATTTATGTAACCATCTATTTTGAGCTTACAAGATCCGTAGGAATTGAGATTTTTCAACTAGAATTTTAGAATTGGGGGTTTTTCCAATCAGTTGTAGTTCGGATTTAATTAGGTGAAAATTAGGATACTTATCGTATTATTTTATGTAATTTTATTCTGTTTTATGTTATATTATATTATTTTTATTTAGTTTTATTTTATTTTATTTTGATAGGCTCTATAGATGTCAATTAAATCAATCATACAAATGTCGTTTTATAGTCTAATAATTGAGAATCAACCGTTGATTAACTGAAGGTTTTGGCTTAAGCTAGGCAATTCATGTATGATATTTGAATTTTTAGATATATAGGCTTCAATTGGTAAGTGCATAATCACCTAATGGCGTAATCTAATGTGATTATACGAAAATTTGCAAATCAGCATAACATGCATAATAGAGTCTTCTAATGCGATTCTGCAAAAAATTTTAGGAAAGAAACCTCCATTAAACAAAAAATCAGGTTTTTGTTGCTTATTTGCCTAAACAACTGAAAAATAAAATAAAATAATGTTTACCTATTTTTTAAATCGTTCAATAGATTCTTTTAATAAATAAGTAATTTTCTAAGTTTACTTAACTACAGTTAATTGCACATACGATTCAAACAATATTTAACTTATAATTGATATACAACTAATCAATAGTTAACTTAACTACTGTTGTAATATTTAGCAAATATACACAAATGTTTTCTATTTCTTACAATATTTAGAAAAATCTTTTCAAGTATTATATATATATATATATGTATATTAAATTATTAGTTCTTAGATATAAAATTATTTATAATATATTGAAAATCTATTTAATAAAATAATAGTTGTGCATTAATAATATTAAATTATATTATACCATTCAGCAGAAGTTATCCAACCATCATTTTATTATGTAAATTTTATTCTGGAATATCTCCTTCTGTAAGTTTTTATTGTGTAATATTTATTCTGTAACTTTGTTTTATTTCTACTTTTATGCAATTATGCGAAGTTACTAATCAAAACCATTTTTAAAATCTAAGTTTGGTCATCAAGTTTATGTAGGATTCGACAAGTTTGGATTGAATATGACAGTTTTCCTTTATATATTAAACATTGGTTGAATCCACCTATGTTTTAGTTGTAGGTAAGTGTAGTTACTAGTTTAGAAAAAAATATTTATGAGGAGCATTTTGAAAAGACTAGATGAATATTATTTTATTATTATTACTTTCTATTCATTAAGTAAATAAACAACTTATTTAGTGATGATTTTTTCACTACTTGTTTAGTAACTTTAAATTAATAAATATTTACAAAATCACACATGATGATTGACAAAATTGCATTAAACCACACAATTATTTGATTAGCAGTAAGAGCCAAATGGTAATTATCTTGAGTGATTTATTCAAAAAAAAATTATCTTGAGTGATGTGAGCTTTTTTGTTGCTTTTCTTAGACCATTTACAATAGTGACGTTGCACGAGCATGTTGAGTAATAAAAAAGATGATATGACCATTTTGCTTGTTGAATATATTCAACGGGTTAATAAAAATGGGTCGGATTTGTTGTTAGAAAAAACAAATGGGAAGAGGGAGAAAGAAAATTACACATATGTCAGTTTTTCATTTGTTATTCAAATTTCTTAGATTTTATATCTAAAACTTTTTAATTAAATTATTTTCATATGAATAAAATTATTATTTAAAAAGGGATGGAAATATATGAATAAAAAAGGGATGAAATTATATGTCTAGCAAATAATGATATAACGCACACAATACTTAAAAATAAAAAGTATTTCTTCTCCCTTGAAATAAAAAATTCTATTGAAAGCATGAATATTATATCTAGTAATGCATAAATCATTATATGCTACAAAATAGCTTTTTTTTAGCGCTAAGAGACAGAATAAAAAATAAATGATGCATTATATTCTCTAAATCTTATACAAATCTATTAAGTTTCACATATGTCCACATAAATAGATATCACATAGAAACTATGAATAAGAATGACAATAAATGTTTTTGCATTACATCTGTTATTTCACAGGACTCATATTAGAAAAATTACTAGCTTTATCCTCCGGAATATATTCAATTAAAATAAATACGATTGAATTATATATTACTATAAGCATGAAGTTTACATGAATATTTGAAAATCTAGCATGAATAATTAGGACATCTTGGTCTAGTCATGATGGGAAATATTGTGGAAATTTGAAACGGCCATTCGTTGAAAAACAAGAAAATTTTTCAATCGAGAGAATTTTCATGTAATGCTTGTTCTCTTGGAAAGCTAATAACTAGGCTATCACCAGCCAAAATCGGGAATGAACTTCCAATATTCTAAGAAAGAATACATGGTGATATATGTAGGCTTGTCCACCACAATGCGGGTCATTTGATATTTTATGGTATTGATTGACACATCTAATAGATGATCACATGTGTTCTATTAACCACGCAAATTACAGCTTTCATAATATTCATTCCCTAAATAATTAGGTTGAGAGGACAATTTCCTTACTTTACAATAAAGAAAATAAGGCAAAAGTGATGGGGAACTCACTTCATAAGCCTTTAATAATTGTTTTATATAATTGGGTATTTATGTTGAACATCCAGCAAGTTTATACACATAATAGGATGGCTCAGTTTTTGATTAAATAGTTACAAATTAATTCTATACTATTGGTATTGAGAACACGGCTCTAAATTTCAATATAGTGCAATTTTGTATGTTGTGGCTCTAATTCAATTAAGATCGAGTGGAAAACATAAATATTTCTCATTACAATTAACACATGGCCATAAGCCAGATCTATTCCATCACCGTGTTTTTAGGTGTGTTCAAGTGATCTATAGTACTACCGCAAAGAACAAAAATACGACCAAAAAGAAGATTAATGAAAATAAATTTGACATCTAGAACTACAAACTGGTGATATATTTACGACACGTTTTGCTGATTGCCTTTTTAATGAAAATAAATTTCCATTATTAGGTAGAGGAACTAAAGAAGCTCCAATAGATATTACATGGTTCACACCATCTTTATTGCACCTTGATCCTGTACAAAAAAATGTGAACTAGAAATTCATAATATTGTGCTTTTACAAATATGGTAAGTTAGATTCCATATATATATTTACCGATACAAAAAAGATGACAAAATCATATATATTTGTTGTGAATGTTCCATTAAAAATTATTATTCCGAAAGAACAAGATGATAGAAAAATAGCCAATGAACCTAAGGTTCAATTGAAATGGAAGAGACCAACGGAGTCAAAGGATAAAAATCCTTAAAAGAAAAAGAAATCGAGAGAAGTAAATGAAATTGGTCTAGAATAACCAAATATAAAGAAAAGTCTCCAAGAGGAAAATGATGTAGAAAAACATGAGATTTCCATAAACTATAGCCAAAATAGAAAAGTATGGGTTAGAAACGAGATACAAGATGATGATGAAATTCTTTGTACCAAAGGAAATTGATAATGAAAATAATCCAGATCTAAGGTCCATGTCGGTATGCCAGAAATGATCAGGTTGATTGAAATGGATAATGACCATGAAAACTGAATTGAACTCTCTTAATAAAATAAATGTTCTTAGACATATTACCACAACACTGGTACTTGGAAAACATGTTGGATATGAATGAGTCTTTATTCTTAAAAGGAGAAATTGATTACGAAGAAATATATTCTCCAGTTTTAAATGCAATTACCTTATGAATGTAATTACCTTCATATTTTTGATGAGTTTAGTGGCATCCAAAAATTTGGAGATGTATCTAAAAGATGTTGTGATACTACAAACACATTAAACATAAGTTGAATCAAAGAAAATAATAGAGACAATCATACTAGTAATTTTTCATTGAACATTTTAACAATCTTATCTCGAGCATGGATGAAAAATTAACAACAACGAATTGAAGTTTTTATATTAATTAAAGTCTCTAATGCCTTTTAGTGTTTGTTATCTTGCAACCGTTCAAATTTTACTTGTTATGATATACCCTACTATTTTAGAGTTACATCTATAACTTACAATCTTAATTCTGAAGACGGAACCATTAGCTTTCTCTGTCTAAAGGTCTATGATGAGCTTTCTACCAATTTAGAAATATATTCGTAAATAGTAATGCAAATTTAATATCTCACCTAACGTTATTAAGAATTTTGGGATGTACAATTTATCTTTTTGTAAGTAAAGCCTCTTCAATTATAATTTTGAGATGGGTCCTTTACTCACTTGCGAGTTATCTAATTATTTCACCTAATCGGCAAACCTGTTAAAATTACTGTTAATATGTCAACTTAACTTAGTTTCTCTAAATGCTCCGTTTCTTAAAAACGTCTTCGAATATAAACCATTGAGAAGGCTGAGAGACAGCGATGAGAATTTAGTGGATCGAAGCTCTTAATTGCTTTGATGGTTTCATTCTTAAGTCCGGATTCATTATTATTTGTTCTTGCTTCATGCAAAAGTTTTCTGCTCAAATTAATGGCAGCTTGTTTATTCTTTGGATTGGTTATCACAGCCTTAGTCCTCCTGCTCTTCTTCTCCTCACCGAACTTACCCGAGGTTACTCTCACTTCCCTCACCGTGATGAAGTTTAATTCCACTGGAGATCTTATTTCCGGCTACTGGAATATGCAGTTTGAAGTCGTTAACCCAATCTTGGACACTGATTTCTTCTACAACGATGTTTACTGCTCACTTTACTATGGCAAGCACCGTCTTGTCACGACTGTTTTCCCTGGATTTGTTCATACAGCAAAAGAAACAGAACAGATGAACATCACTGTCCATCTCACGCCAGAAACTACTGCCAAAGGAATCCACAAAGACTTGGCTACTTATGGGTTTGCAGAGTTTGATGCGAAGCTGGCTTCTATCAGAAAGTGGGTATTTTGGTCGTTCGAATCCATTAGAGTTTCATGTGACGACGTGGCAGTGGGTCTCTTGCCTGCAGCTGGTGGTTACGGTAAGATGATCGGTCCGAAGATGATGTGTGAAGTGTCCTAATGTCTTGAACTTCTTTAAGTATAGATAGATATTTATCTACGCTCTACGAGCATGTAAAGACTTTGGTATTGGAATGGATGTTATAAGTATTGTTACCACTTCAATAACACACATAACGTACTTGAGATACAAGTGAAACTTGGGCTCATTACAAAGGAATCAACCATCATATATACACACCAACGCGATGAATTATGCTTGAAGTATATTAATGAGAAAGCTTAAATGAGATGATCAAGATGATGGCGAGAATGAGAGCCACGATTACAGAAGTAACTATCCATTTGTTCCTTGTCATTCTTCTCGACATAGCCGTCAACACCTTCTTGCTCTTGTCAATGGCGTCATCCACACCATGAAGCTGTGATGCAAATCAGAAACTTTAGCTTCTCAATTATCTAGTTCGAGCACTTCATTGGCACTAATAGATACCAAAAGCAAGACACGTAATTGTGGGGTACCTTGGAGTGTGCATGAAGGAGGGTTTGGCGTTGCTGACTCAGATCTTGGACAACTGAAATGGCAACCTCTTCTGTCTCTAGCATTAGTCTTCTACTCTCCCTGATTCTGTCGCTTGATTGGTCAAGCCTCTCCACTGACATTGCCAATCTTCCTCTTTGATCAGCAGATACCTAAAACAAGGACGATTACATAAATCCCAAAAACATATCTTCAATCCAAAAATTTGAACGGAGATGAATATAAAGAAAGGTTCCCTCAGGACACAGAAGCCTAACTGATTTGAGTCAATGGAGACAGCTAAGAAATGTGATTCTGTTAGACTAAGAATAGCTATTAAGAGTAAGGAATTTACAGCATGCAGATCGGCCATCCCGGATTCCATCAATTCTTCACGGGTAGATTGCTTAGCATCTGCGGACGAGACTCGTTTAAATTCCTTCTTCAATTGGTTGAGATCAGATTTATACTCTCTGAGTTTGGATAGACACACAGCTTTAGCACTCGGCTGCAAACTTCTTGCCTCAAGATCCATTTTTCGGATCTACAAAAAAACAGAAAGCATATATTGATTTATTGAAGTAGAGAAGAACAGAAAGATTTAAAACATTTGAGCAAAAGAAATGTTAATACCAAGACATCAGCTTCGTCAATTCCAGACTTTATCTCAGTAATCTTTCCCTTCTTCTCTTCTGCAGATAGCACATAATCATTAATCAAACACCTACGTTGGTTTTAATTTCTTTACAAGAAAATTCGAACATACCTATACATTATAACTCCAAAAAAAGACAGTGATCGACATGAACTGAGAAACCAAAAACGAACCAACTTAACAAACCTCTGGAACTACATAGCTATTTTGAACTAATTGAGGTTTTCAGTCTCAAACTCAACAAGCACTTGATTCCTAAACAAAGCTAAATATATATAACAAGATTCCCAGATGCTAAAAAAGTTGTCAGATCCTGAACAACTCAGGGCGATTAGTAAAGAAGTCAACCTCAACCACCAGCTAATATTCATAACTCAGGAGCTCCAATAAACCGCCACAAAATTTGGGGAAATGAGACGAAAATATTTGATTTTTATATATAGATAAGGAGGAAAACATAGACTGGGTTTATAAAATCAGGAAAATCCAAAGGTCGTAATCAAGATAAACTCAGGGTCCGAATGCGAAAAAGCATCTGAATTATACCTCCGTCAGGAAGAAGCGAAGCAGAATGACATTTTCTGGAGAGATTGGTTGAGAGCTCGCAGTACTGACGCTCGTAACCTTCAAATACATCGCTCATCTTCGATCAAGAATTTCGATCTCTCGAAAAATCGAACTGATTTCAAGAAATTTTGTATTGAGGCGGATCGTTCGTTTAATCGGATCAGATCTGAAAGCAGCCAAAAAGAAAAGAAAAGAAAAAAAAACATACAAGAAAAAAAAACATACAGTTCCTCTATGCTTGAAAGAAAGAATTAAAAAAAGTGTTTCATCTTCCTTGGATTTTTCTCTGCTGGTGAACAACCAAAGCGGTGCGTTTCATGTGTCACGTGTTAGCCAAGGCGTATTAATAAGTACAGTACTATTTAACCCCCATGTGCACTCGATGGTCGATGCATTCTGATCGTTCAAGACAATCTCTTTTGTTATAGATATATACATTTAATAATTATCTATATGTCATAAATATAGTAATTATGTATACAAAAATATCTACCCTCATCTACCTTTATATATACTTTGCTCTCTCTTGTATTATACACACAAATAAATAAGAAAAAAAATTATTACTACAATTCTTCTCTTATCTCACCTTTCACTCTTTCCAATTCCATCTCACACATCACTCCTCTCTATATAATTATTACTATAAGATATTATATAATTCCCACATTCCTTTATTTTTATACTTACATATTATATATTATTATAATATTTAAAGTTATTTTATAACACATTATCAGCACGATTAGCCCCGTATCTAAAAAATGTAAAGTTTAAATTTTGTCAATTCCATCTCCATACTTTTGTTATATTAAGTAACTGGTATCCGTAAAATTGATTTTAAAGAAATGGACTAATAATAGAGATCCACCTAAGTTGACGGGGGAATAGCGATTTCCGGTGAAAAAAATGATTTTCTCTGGCGAGGTCACAATCAATCTCTTCACGAAATCTATCTTATCTCAAGATCCAATCATGAAATCGAAGGCAAAAACAAGCGGTTTCTTCAGGAATTTCGTTTTCGAGAAGACACAAAGGGATCTATAGTCAAGATTTTCAGATCCATCTTGAATTACAAGAAATTAGGGTTGGCAAAAGCGGCCAATCGATTATGGAGAACGAAGGAGATGGTGTCTGATTCTGGAAAGAAGAAGAAATCGGGAAATAGACTAAATGAAACGAGGATTATATCTTCCAAAGCTGTCGGCTCAACTTTGACGAGAAAGCAACTAAGGAACGGTGAACTATGGCAGTGGATGTCTGAACTAGGAGTGGTGACTACAGGGAGGAGATGGCGTAAGGGGGTTATGACCGAATTGGTAAAGCCACAAAGGAAGTTCCAATCTACCAAGAAAGCTAAGTCTAACAGAAACAACAAAAGTCGAAATTTGGAGAGAAGAAACGATCTGTTTCAGGGAAGCTATGCAAGAACATACTCATATGATCAAATTTTTACAAAAGGCCAAGATGTCAAGTGTGAGGAGTATAATTACACTACACTTCAGTCTTGTATCGCAATTGTCGCTTGTTTCAATGATAAAAATGCACCGGAATTCTATTTCCGACTCACCGGAAAGAACACAAAAGTTGGAAATACATTAATTTCTAAAGTTTCCATAACCTATGATAATCTCTTTATGACCATTGATGATTCTATTCTGTTTTGGTCACTGAATATTGCTAAAGATTTTTCACTTTGTAATATTTCACATCGAGATATTGCACAGAAGCAATTAATGCATGATTTTGAAT
Source organism: Lepidium aucheri (assembly GCA_900406435.1). Lineage (NCBI taxonomy): Eukaryota > Viridiplantae > Streptophyta > Magnoliopsida > Brassicales > Brassicaceae > Lepidium > Lepidium aucheri. The sequence goes on from OVBA01000276.1 coordinate 30,070, forward strand.
TATGGTTTTTCAGGAATGGAGTGAGGACTTATGAAAAGTATGAAGGATCTTCACAGGACACTATCTATCATAATCGTTCTGCATTAAGGGAAGTCGATATCTCCCACCCCATTATTTCTATATCCACCAATTTTGGAATTATTACCAAGTATCTCGGCATATGGTCACACTCCAAGAGTTCAAAGATACCTAATTCTAAGAGTACTATATTTAAGAGATATCTTATTAGCGTTTCAATACCACACAAGGATTTGACTCATATTTACACTTGCTGCTTTGTTTACAGAGAAGCAATGGCTCAATTAAACATCAATAAGAAACATGCAGCAAACTCTTCCACAGTTATGATCCCAAAGATAAAAATCCCACGCTTTGACAACAACGACCTCCTGGCCAAGTGCTCTAAAATCTTGCTAAGCCGCTATCTTAATCCGGCAAAACAAGACGTAGGAGCTCTGCTTCAGTGTTTTCCACGGATATGGGGGTTGGAAGATAAATTCACAGGTACAGATCTCGGTTTTGGCAAGTTTCACTTCTCATTCAAAGAGAAGTCAGACTTGGAAAAGGTCCTTAGTCTGGGTCCAACACATTTCGATGGTTATATTACACTAGGAAAGTGGATTGCCAAAGCACCTGAAGAGTATTCCTCTGCTTTGGTTATGTGAGCTATAATTTCCAATGTTCTAGCAGAATATGCTGTAGAAATTGTTTTCAAGGCAATTTGTGAACAGCTAGGAAGAGTTATACAAGTCGATGTGGAGAACTCTAAGGTTTTGGTTGAAGTTAATGTGATGAAGGCCCTCATTCTCAAAACTGCGGTGGACTTTGGTGATGGGGAGGACACCATTGTCCATATCAAATATGACAGGTTTCAAGGGATATGTAGTTATTGCAACTACATAAACCATGATGTCTCCCGCTGTAAAAGGTTGATGATCCATGAACAAAGAGAGGGAGACTTTGACAGGAAAGAAAGACATGACAGATCTTCAGACAAACATCAGAGTTTTAAAGGTGCTTTACTAAATAATTCTCGGGCTGAAGGCTCATTTCGAGGAGACAAAAGCATAAGATCACGACAGTTTGACCAGTATGGATCTAATCGTCGAATGCTGAAGACTAAAACCCAATTCATCCAGAAGATACCAAGAGAGCATGCTAAGACTCAGGATTCAATACCTGGAAAACAAGAGGAGGGTGCTTTAAACAAAAATAAAAGACAAGCACCACAAGAGGATGAGAAGCTCCTAAAGCAAGACGAGGTGGAAACTAAGCAGAAAGATGAAGTGGAGGCTGCTCAATCCTCATCGAAACAAACCAAGTTATCCCAAGAGTTTAAAGCCAAGCCTGAGGTAAATTCTTCTAAACAAAATGCTTTAAGTTCTGATAATGGTACTATCGTTTCTCAAGGAACTTTGGTGAAGGATATTTCATAGGGAGAGGACTATGATCCTATGCAATGTGATCTACTTTCGGAAAGCCAAACCATCACAGATCAAGACAAAGAAATTATGCTATCGGAGTATGAAATTCTGAAAAACAGGAATATGGTTTGATCACCTTGGAAGAGAAAGAAGAAATTATGAGAAAGATTGAAAAGCTCAACAAGCTGTCTCGACCTCCATTGCCACTGGTGAAGTCCGCAAGTGCTGAAGACATACCTGCATCATCCCAAGAAGGATCCAAGAAAGTGAATAAAACTGCAGCAAACATAAGAGGTGTTACTTCTAGGAAACAAAACTTGGTTAATTCTGTGGAGACAGGGCATAAGAAGGTGGAAAAAGGCAAAAAAGCGAGCAAACTGACGAAGAACAAGGACGATGGTGCTAGATCTTGTCAAACAACATCGACCGACTAAAACTTATTACTCTCTTTTGATGATTATATCTTTTATTCCGCTTAGTACTGGGAGTTTTATCCCTTTTTTTCAAAAACCTATGGTTTCGGTTTCTCATTTTAATAATTATTGACCTCTGTGTCATTATTTTGAAGATGGTTCTCAACTTACTCTCCTGATTCTGAAATGATTCCTTATAGAACCTATAATGACTATGATCCCTTATTATGTGATATGGGGAAGAGGCTTAAATATTTTGACGGTGAGTTTTTCATTTTGTGGGATGAGCTTCATAAAGTTCATATTAAAAGGCAAGGTTTACTGTGTCCGTAATTTTATTATAACAATCTACGTTTTTTATTCAAAGTGAGGCATCGCCCTCTAAGCACTATGGTATTAATCATTGATAATTAAAGTAATGTCTTGGAATTGCCAGGGTTTGGGAAACCCAATTACATATAACCATTTAAAGGATTTATATCAAAGTGTTAAGTTTGATTTATTATTCTTGATGGAAACAAAGAAAAAAGATGAATACATAGAACCACTTATAACCAAGTTTTAGATGGATAATATGATTTCAGTGGAACCAATTGGTGCAAGTGGCCATCTGGTTCTAATTTATAATAATTTACATAATATAACTCTCAATTACAAGTACAAAAATATAATCGATATCTCTTTGGAAATTAAAGGAATGAAGACCTTTCTTTCCTTTGTATATGGAAACCCATTGTATCATTTACGGGAACAAGTGTGGGAGTGATTAATAAGATTCGGTCTACAAAGAAACGAGCCGTGGTTCATTATGGGAGATTTCAATGAAATTTCCGGACACCATGAAAAGTAGGGTGGGCGAATGAGGAGTTTAAGTTCCTTCGTCCCTTTTAATACAATGCTTCATAATTGTGGTTTTATTGAATTTCCATGCATTGGTAATACTTGGTCATGGAGAGGTGTTCGACAAAATGAAATTATACGTTGTAAACTTGACAAAGCTTTTGGGAAAAAAATGGCACTCTATGTTTCCTAACACATAGACAGGATACCTTCAAATGATCGGGTCAGATCATAGACCTATAGTAGTCACATTGGAAAATAAAACGACGCAGAGACGCGCTGGTTTTAGTTTTGGTAAGAGGTGGATTGGGAAACCAGGCTTTGATAGATGCATATACTCAGGCTGGACCAGATACACAAACCTACAGGGAAATAATATCAAACATAAGATCTCAAATTGCAGACATGAAATATCACGTTGGCGGAAACGACAAGTGAATAGTAGGAAAGATAAGATTGAGAATCTGAAGTGCAAACTTGAAGTTATAAAGAACTTAAATAATGTCAGAACTGATGCAATTAACGGAGTAGTACACGAACTTGGTCTTGCTTACAAGGAGGAGGAAATATATTGGAAACAGAAGAGCCAAACACAGTGGCTACAAAAGGGAGATAGAAACACAAAATTTTTTCATGCTATAACTAAACAAAAAAGAGCGAAGAACAGGATTATTGGATTCCTTACTAATAACGGACAATGGGTAGACCAAGAGGAGGATATTGAAGTTGTAGCAACTCAATATTTTGGAAATCTTTTTACTTCAAATGGAGCTACAAACTTTGATTCTGTTCTCGATGGTATTGAACATGTGGTAACGGCAGAGATGAATACCAGACTATTGGAGAAGGCAATACAAGTGGAAGCCAAAAGAGCCCTATTTCAAATGGACCCTGGGAAAGCTCCAGGACCAGATGGAATGACGGCTCTTTTTTTCCAACAGTCATGGGAACTTATTAAGGATGATTTGGGTAAATTAGTCAATGATTTCTTAGAAACGGGTTTTTTTGACCGCGACCTGAACAAGACAAACATTTATTTAATTCCAAAGACATCCAGACCTACAACTATGGCAGAGTTCCGTCCAATCATTTTATGCAATGTCATTTATAAATTAATATCTAAGGTGGTGTGTCTAAGACTTAAAAAACTCATGCCCATCTTAGTCTCGGATACATAATCAACTTTTGTATCGGGAAGATTGATATCGGATAACATATTAATTGCTCAAGAGCTTTTTCATGCTTTAAAAACAAATAAGAAGGTAAAAGGTTCCTATATGGCGACCAAGACGAACATAAGTAAAGCACACGATCGAATCGAGTGGGGTTTCTTAGAAAAACTGTTATCAAAACTTGGATTTCAAGAGCGATGGATTAGAGAAATAATGCATTGTGTATCTTCAGTACAATACTCTGTACTGGTTAATGGAATTTTGAAAGGAAGAATAAAGCCTTATCGCGGTTTAAGGCAGGAAGATCCTTTATCGTCCTATTTATTTATCCTATGTACTGAAGCATTGATTGCAAAACTCAAACAGGCGGTACAGCAACACCAATTAACGGGACTTGCTATAGCAAGAACAAGTCGTGTAGTTTCCCACCTTTTATTTGCAGATGACAGCTTGTTCTTCTATAAGGCTGATCCTTCAGAGGCCACTATGATTTTACATGTGCTCACGGAGTATGAGCAGATTCGGGGCAACAGATAAATTATTCAAAATCCTCTATTCAATTCGGAAAGGACCTAGATTATCTGGCAAGATAGGAGATACAAAATATATTAGGAATACATAATATTGGAGGAATGGGATCCTATCTAGGGCTACCTGAAGGAATTGAAGGAGCAAAAACCAAGGTTTTCGCTTTCGTCAAGGAAAAAATAGACAAACAAATTAATTCATGGTCAGCCAAGTTCCTATCTAAAGGAGGAAAAGAAGTGTTAATAAAATTAGTCTTTGCGGCTATACCTTCCTATGTCATGTCATGCTATCTCCTCCCAAAAACAATTACTTCAAGGATTACTCCCAAGGGCGCTATTTTCCGAGATCCTCACCCTTTGTACCAAGGAAATCACACTCACCCTCGTATGGATGGAGAAGCATTATATTTGCAAGAGCTTTGGTCATGAAAGGTCTAATCATGAGAGTAGGGAGTGGTGAGTCCATCAGAGTATGGAGAGACCCATGGATTCCGGATGTCATTCCAAGACCAGCTAAGGGTGACGGCTCTCAAGTTCATCCGGATCTTCATGTGGCGGATATCATAGATCTAAGTACCCGATATTGGAGAGAGCCTTTAATTCGCCAAATGTTTGACCCAAGAGATGCTGATATTATTCTAGGCATTCATCTACCGAGAAACCCAGCCATGGATAAATATGGTTGGCACTATACCAAATCGGGCTTGTATACAGTTAAATATGGGTATTGGGCAGAACGTAATGTTGCTCAAGTATCTTTTGTATCTCTTGGGCCACATATCTATGAGCTACAATCACAGGCCTGGAAATTACAAGCACCTTCAAAAATAAAACATTTTGTTTGGCAAGCTTTATCAGGTCACATCGCGGTAAAAACCAAGTTGATACACCGAGGGATTAATTGCGACAGGCACTGTCTCAGTTTCGGGGCAGACAACGAGACTATCAATCATGTACTTTTTGAGTGTCCGCCAGCAATTCAAGCATGGGCATTGTCGAAGATCCCGACGGACATAAATTTTCTAGGATCATCACTGCTGTCAAATATTTTTTACCTGTTTAGAGAAGTAGATCGATCTATCGATCAGAAGAGTACCCCGTAGATTCTATGGTTCTTATGAAAAGCTCGGAATGATAAAGTGTTTAAGAACAAAACAGCGTGTTCGAGAGATTTAATTACAGCAGCAGAATCAGAAGCCGAGCAATGGGCATCAACCCAAAAGGAAATTCCCTCTCTATGTAGCAGTAGTGCAATAAGTTTTGGGAACCTCAGTGATCGTGCAAGTAGAACTTTGATTGGTAATCCGACCTTTACAGGATACCGGTGCATGACAGATACATCATAGAAGGAGTCAGATTTATTTACAGGTTTAGGATGGTATGGTTTTCCTTTCGACAGTGAAAGAATCAATATGGGGGCACAAAGCATCAGACGTAGCCTCTCTGGCCTTCACGCCAAATTTGATGCACTATTGTGGGCCATGTCTTGTCTCCTATCATTACATATTTTGGAAGTAGAGTTTCTGGTAGACTATTTGGTGCTAATCACGATGATCGAGGATCCGGAGGGATGGCCCGCTTTTTAACCTTACTTAGATGATTTCTTCAGTCTACACAGTGGTTTTCTTTTGTGTTCTATTGTAGGAATACCTCATGCATTAAATTACAAAGCTGATAGTCTAGCCCATAGTGTTAGAGGGTTGTCTAGATCTCAAGTGTTTGTAAACGATGTACCCAGGATCTGGTCCCGGTTTATTTGAATCGAGTAAAGCTGACAAAAAAAGCAAGTGGTATCCGTTTATATATGCTATATATATTTTTGTTATAATGCTGATATACTATGTGGGTGACTTGTTCCCCATATACTTTAAATTAAATGTTCAGAAGACACTTACAAATCATTCCAGAAGAACGACAATAAATTAAAATGTCTAGAAGACATTCAGAAAACATTCTAGAAGAATGATTAAAAAAAATGTCCTAGAGAAATATAATAAAATTTGTGCCAGAAGAACAAATCAAAATAAATTTGTTGAGTAGAAAAATAAATAAAAATAAATTTGTCCTATTGACAAATAAATAAAAACAAATTTATCCTGCAGATAAATGAATTAAACTAAATTTGTCTAGAAGACAAATAATATAATTTATTGTTATTGCGCCATATTTAGTTGTGTATCTATATTGTGAATATTATATGATTATATTATTATTAACTTAGATAATTTTACTTTGGATATAATTTTCTAACAGTTATGAAACAAAATCCAACGGGTATATTTACTGTTCATAATAGTAATATTTCGATCTATAAATACACTCATTTTAACTCATTTTCATCACTCAAATTTTTCTACATCCTTTCAAATTTTTCTCTCTAAAAATCGATTTATTTCCTTACAAAATGTATTGGGTCCTAATCTTTTGCTTCGGTATTTTACTTTCGGCTATTTCTGGAATTTTTATTTATGAATATACCGCTGCAAAATTTTGGATGAATTTTTGGTTAATTATTTTATTTTGTACATTTTTGTAATCGTATGCATATTTGAATTTTATGTATTTATTTATTAGTATGTTGTTGTGTTGCATTGAATTTTGTGTTGAATAATAAAATTTATTATTGTTAAATATATTATGCAGTAATCATGTTGAACATGACTAAACTCGAGATCACTGCCCTTGATATATCCAGAAATAATTATATGAGATGGGCAGTTGAAACAAAATTGCACTTGAGAGGAAAAAAACTCCTTGATACCATCGATAAGTCAAAAACGATTTCAGAAGACCAAAAAGGTAATGCTATGATATTTTTGGTCCACCATATACACGATGGTTTAAAAGACGAATAAATAACAAGAGAAGATCCTGCAGATCTTAGTAATCACTCAAAGATAGGTTTGATCACCACATATATGTGATCTTACCGAAAGCTAAACATGAGTGGTTGAACCTCCGGTTTCAGGATTATAAAACTGTAAGTGAATATAATTCCGCGTTGTTCGGAATTACTTCTAGAATGATGTTATGTGGAGAGAAGATAAGCAATTATGATATGATCAAAAAAATTCTCCAAACATTTCATCCTGGAAATGTAGTCCTGCAACAACAATATCGGGCAAATGGATACAAGGAATATTCATAATTAATGCAAGTTCTTATGGTAGCTGAACAAAATAATGAGCTTGTGACGCTAAATCATCAGTCTCGCCCTACTGGATTAGTATTGTTCCCAGAAGCAAATGTCACATAATCAAATTATAATAATTATGGGCATGGACACGGTCGAGGTAATAACCATGATCGTGGACGAGGAAGATATGGATGTGGATATAGACGTGGACAAGGAAGAAAATCCCGTCCCAATGATTTCAACAATGAAAGAAATAATCAAAAGTCAAAAGGAAAAGAAGTTGATAATAAGCAACACGAAAATCGTTGCTATAGATGTGGCATGAAAGAACACTGGTCGCGTACCTGTCGTACGCCGAAGAATTTTGTCAATATTTATCAAGTGCTGTAAAAGAAAAAGGAAAAACAAAAGGAAACCAACTTCCTATATGGTGAAGCCGGACCTTTCTGTAATAGTGAAGCCATACCTTCCTTTGACAATGATGTTGGGCCTTCTTTTGAAAATGAAGCTGGACTTTTATTTGATGGTATTAATACTGATAAATATCTCAATGTAGTTGATTTCGCTGTTGATTCTGTAGATATGAGCAAAAATCAAAATAATTAAAACCTTCCTAAAGAAGAAGGTCGACATGATGTATAATTATTTATGCTTGTAGAAGAATAATCTAATGTTGTTTATGTCTTGTAAAATAGTTTTTGTAAAATAGTTGTTGTAATATAAAGTTTGTTTTTATTAACGCATCTTTTATGAATATTTTTTTAAAATCAGAAAATGTGGAAATGGAAAAGCAAGAACGGATATATATGTCTGATAGATAGTGCTACAACGCACACAATACTCAAAGATAAAAATTATTTTTCCTCCCTTGAAATAAACAATTCCGCTGGAAGCGTGAGTATTATATCTGGTGATGCAAAGATTATTATTGGCTTTGGAAGAGCTTGTTTTTCAATGCCAAGGGGAACAAAATTTGAGATTAATAATGCATTATATTCCCCTAAATCTTGTAGAAATTTGTTGAGTTTCAAAGATATCCGCAGAAATGGATATCATATANAAATCTTGTAGAAATTTGTTGAGTTTCAAACATATCAACAGAAATGGATATCATATAGAAACAATGAATAAAAATGGCTTTGAATACCTCTGTATTACATCAGTCAAATCAGAAATAAAATGTATATTAGAACAACTGTCAGCTTTATCTTCTGGAATATATTTCACAAATATAAATATGATTGAATCATATGTTACAGTAAGCCCGAAGTTTACATGTACATTCAAAATCTGGCATGAACGTTTAGGGCATCATGGTTCAGTCATGATGCAAAAATTATGGAAAACACCAATGGCCATTCACTCAAAAACCAAAAGATTTTTCAGTCAAAAGAATTTTTGTGTAATGCTTGTTCTCTTGGAAAACTAATAATTCGGCCATCACCAGCCAAAGTTGGGAATGAATCTATAGTATTCTTAGAAAGAATACATGGTGATATATGTGGGTCTATCCACCCACAATGAGGGCCATTTAAATATTTTATGGTATTAATCGACGCATCTAGTAGATGGTCACATGTGTGTTTATTGAGCACACGAAATATGGNATTTAGATATTTTATGGTATTAATCGCCGCATCTAATAGATGGTCACATGTGTGTTTATTGAGCACACGAAATATGGCTTTCGCAAAATTCATTTCCCAAATAATCAGGTTGAGAGCACAATTTCCTGATTATACAATAAAGAAAGTAAGACTTGAAAACGCTGGTGAATTCACTTCACAAGCCTTTAATGACTATTGTATGTCATTGGGAATAAATGTTGAACATCCAGTCCCGCATGTTCACACACAAAATGGCATGATTGAGTCTTTAATCAAACGGTTACAAATTATTGCTAGACCGTTAATAATGAGAACAAGACTCCCAATTTCAATATCGGGTCATGCAATTTTTCATGTTGTGGCACTAATTCAAATAAGATCGAGTGCATATCATAAATACTCCCCATTAGAATTAACATCTGGCCATAAGCCAGATGTATCCCATCTCCGAATTTTTGGATGTGCGGTGTATGTTCCTATAGCATCGCCGCAAAGAACAAAAATGGGACCACAAAAGAGATTGGGGATATATGTTGGGTATACATCTCCAAGTATAATTTGGTATCTAGAACCAAAAACTAGTGATATGTTTATGGCACGCTTTGCCGATTGACATTTTAATGAAGATGAATTTCCAGCATTAGGGGGAGGAAATAAAGAAACTCCAAAAGACATTACATGGTACACACCGTCGTTGTGGCACTTTGATCCCCCTACAAAACAACATGAAATGGAAGTTCAGAAAATTGTGCATTTACAAAATATAGCAAATCAGATACCAAATGCGTTCACTGATACAAAACGGATGACAAAATCATATATACCCGCTGTGAATGTTCCATCAAGAGTTATTGTTCCTAAAGGACAAAATGATGGAAACATAGCAAATGAACCTAAGGTTCAGTTAAAAAGGAGGAGACCTATCGGATCAAAAGATAGAAATCCCCGAAAGAAAAAGAATTTTGGAGAAATAAATAAAAGTGGTCCTTGAAGAACTAATTAATCATACAGAGAAAAGTCTCGAAAATGAAAATAAAAAAACATGAGATTTCCATTAACTATGTCCAAAACAGAAATATTTAGGTCAGAAAATGAAATAGAAAATGATGATGAAACTTTCTCATTCTCTGTATCAAAAGAAATAGATAATGAAAGTGATGATCTAGATCCACGGTCCATATTAGAATGCCAGAAAAGATCTGACTCGAAGAAGTGGAAAATGGCCATGACAATAAAATTGAACTCCTTGAATAAAAGAAAAGTTTTTGGACCTATTGTCATAACACCTGAACATGTAAAACCTGTTAGGTATAAATGGGTTTTTGTTCGAAAAAGAAATGAGAAAAATGAGGTAACAAGGTATTAAGCTCAACTTGTTGCCCAAGGTTTTTCTCAGAGACCAGGAATTTATTATGAGAAAACATATTCCCCGGTAATAGATGCAATACCTTCAGATTTCTGATGAGCCTAGCGGCATCTAAAAATCTAGAAATGCATCTAATAGATGTTGTGAGAGCATATCTATATGGATCACTTGATAATGAAATATATATATATGAAAATCCCAGAATGATTAAAGATGCCTGAAGCATTGAGTTCAAAACCAAAAGAAATATGTTCAGTCAAATTACAAAGATCACTCTACGGATTAAAATAATCCGGACGCATGTGGTATAATCGCTTAAGTGAATATTTGTTGAGTAAATGATATACCAACAATGCAACATGTCCTTGCGTATTTATTAAGAAATCTATATTTGGTTTTGTGATCATTGCTGTATATGTTGATGACTTGAACATAACTGGAACTCTAAAAGAAATTGATGAGACAAGAACTCATATGAAGAATGAATTTGAAATGAAAGGCCTTGGACAGACAAAATTTTGTTTTGGACTCCAGATCGAGCATCTTCGGAATGAAATTTTCGTACATCAATCAAATTATACAAAAAGGATCTTAAAACACTTTTATATGGATAAAACAACTCCTTTGAGTACTCTAATGGTCAATAGATCACTTAATGTCGATAAAGATCCATTCCGACCCTGTGAATCGACTCGAACCCAACTATCCATTTTGGTCACTTAGGATCGGAAGTGATCGAATTGACCAAAATACATGAAACTAGACCCAAAATAACCCAACTATCCAAATTTAAATATTAAACCCAAAATAACCTTAGTAGCCAAAATTAGATCCGAAATTAAACCCAAATTGACGCAAATATCCTAAATTGGATCCGAGTTTGACTTGAAATTGATCAAAATGCCCAAAATTATACTGAAAATATCAAAATACCCAAAATTAGACTTGAACTAATGAAAATACTTGAAATTATATCCAAAATTAGACCTACAATTAGACCTAAATTTTTCTTTAAAAAACTATTTTCAGCTACATGTGGGTATCAAATTTTATCCAACCCGAACTCCTACTCAATGAATAATACAAACAAAACCCAGTAAAATAATTATATGAAATCGGACCCGGATCTAGACCCATATTTGTTTTTAATTCAGGCTCGCTTCGAGTCCGATTTGGATCTATAGATCCGAGTAATATGCACAGACCTCTACCTATCGATAAATTCTATAAGCCAAACTTATACGACTCTTTACAGTTAGAATTCCGAAATTATCTATACAAATTAAACATAAGCTCAAAATCCAATCATAATTCAAAAAATCATATGACTTCAGCAAGGAAAAGAAAAGAAAAACAAAATGTGAACTATTGAACCCAATTTTATTATCAAAGCATTATATATCACATGTATAGCCCTACGATTAAAATTTGAACCGATTTGTCCGACCCGATCCGAACCAAGATTTTTACAAATCAGTTTGAGTATCTATTTGAAATTTGAGTAATATGGTAAGAGATCTATTGAAGAATTTGGGTAGTGAATCGGGTCGGTTCGGTCAGATTAGGTAATTCAAATATTAGATATTTACATAAATTTAAATGCAACCAAAATTAACTGAAGTGAAGCTAATTCAAATCGGATTGGATCAGATATTTATCTGAAAATCGGATAACTTGGTGGTACATGATTTGTTGAATCATTCATTTTGGCTTGTTTTTATGTTGGCTTGTTATAATTTAGTTTTGTACTTCATATTTAGAAAAATCAGGTTGGCTTGGAATCAGAAATTTTGATCAGAAATAACTGATTCATATCATTCTACAATTCAGTAATTTTCGGAAATCTTTTAAATAAAAATCGGATTGGTTTGGAAACAGAATTAATGATCCAAAATACCCGATACCCAAATTGACCCGTTTCATTCTATAATTCGGTTATTTTTGGAAAATTTGAATAATAATAAATACCTGTTATTCGAACTACGCGACCCGAATCGATCTGAAATTTCCGAAATCACAGAGCCATTGATACCGATAATAGAATCTTTAGACCATTTGGTCCATTCTCAGTATTTCGGTTAAGGCACTGATTTACTTTAAGTTTGTACGGTTTGATTATTCTGCTACTCTTATGTAAAAGCGTTGTGCTGGTACATTACAATCTAAGAATTATTCAGTACTCTTTCCTTATTCTCTCTAGCTGAACCTCATTTCTCATCATCATCTTCATTGATTATAGATCTCTAAGGTATCCTTTCTTCCCTAATGGTTGCCTTTTAGACTGTACATCACCTAACTTCGATCCTTAAGAGAAGGGTTCTAGTTGGGATTATAGTTACTGAACTTATCGGTATTATTGGTATCAGAGCATCCTTTCCTTGGAGACACTTAAATGGCGGAAACAAGAGCCCAATCCTTGATCGACATGAATAAACAGCTGGAAGAGCTTAGATCCACTCAAGCAAAACAAGAGGCGGCCTTAACAGCTTTACAAACGAAACAAGATGCAGCCCTTACATCTATTCATACTAAAATCGGAGATCACTTTACCGAAATTCGAAACATGTTTGCTGAGCTTCGACCGCCATCTATGGATCCACAGAAACGACTGATCGGCCAAGCTTCATCTTCGTCGGCGGTGGTGACACCTAGCCGTTTACCTCCGTTGCTACCTGATCCTCCGGACTCTAACTTTTGTAGTCGTGGGTATGGTGATTCCGGTGTCCAGCGACCAAATCGCATAGCTCCGATTAATAATCACATGCCAAAGATGACGTTTCCTTCATTTGATGGCAGCGACGTTAAGGATTGGATATTTAAATGTGAGCAGTATTTTCGTTTGGATGGTACAGATGAGGATACTAAGGTTCGATTAGCAACAACACAGATGTCTGGAAAGGCTCTCCAGTGGCACCACAATTTTATTACGGATAGGTATGGAGTGTATCCTCTTTGGCCGGAATATGCTCAGTTAATCTCCAAACGATTCTCTGGTACTCATAAGGACCCGATGACTGTACTTTTGAGTGTGAAGCAAGAGCAAGAATCTGTGGAGGATTACCTGGATAAGTTTGAAGACGCATTGACACATATTTCACTGCCTACTAACCATGCTCTCAGCATATTTCTCAACAACCTTCAGCCACACTTGGCCTTTCATACTCGCCAATTTCATCCATCCAATGTATCAGAAGCAGCAGAGATTGCTATGATGCATGAGTTATACCTTTTACACCAAACAATAAAACACAATCAAGCTCCCTTTAGTCCCTCATATAAACAGCCTACAAATATTAAACCTCACCAACTCAGCCAAATTAACCACGCCATATCATCGACACCACCAAATCCCATTCAGCATATAGCAAAACCTTTATCCCCCACACGGAATGCTAGTGACAAACCATTGAAGAAGTACTCTTTCACTGAGATGAATGAACTCAAAGCAAGAGGGCTATGTATGTTTTGCGATGAAGTCTTCACCCCCGGCCATCAGAACAAGCATAAATGTTCCAAGTTTTATTTTACTGAAATCGAAGGTGAAGATTCAGAACATGAAGGTGATAAGGAGATAGCGGATTCTGATACTGAGCAAAGAGTCGAAATCCCTGAACATACACCTACTCTTACTTGTCACGTCCTAAATGGTAACTTTACCTATGAGACTATGCGGATTATAGGTTATGTGGGCGAACGAAAGATATATGTATTGATCGATCTGGGCAGTACACATAACTTTCTTGACTACAAAGTTGCCTGTGAACTGGGATGTAGATTGGAGAAGACACCTCAGATGCGAGTTAACACTATCAACGGCCCCATATATACAACTTCTCGCTGTCACGACTTCAAATGGCACACTCAGGGTTACGACATGGTTAACGAAGCTTATGTGCTGAATTTGGATTTTTGCGATTTCGACTTTGTATTGGGAATGCAATGGCTAGTGTCTTTAGGCACAGTAGCGTGGAACTTCCTTCAACTAAGGATGGAGTTTAAGCTGAACGGAATTAAGCATGTTTTGCGAGGATCTCCACCCCCAGCTAACAAAGTGATTAAAGGTTCAAGTCTCCACCATATCCTGCTTGAAGAGCCTCCCGCAGTTTTGGTACAAATCAATGCAATCTCGAAGGAACAGTTGGTGCAGACTGAAACTAATCCTTCGGCTTCTCTGTTATATTTATCAACTGCAGACACTGTTAAAGCTATGGACCCGCAGCTACAAGCTCTTTTGGACAGGTTTGCTAATATATTTACCGCACCAACGTCCTTACCTCCTTATCGTGAAGGTTTTGACCACCGAATACCTATTGAGGCTGGCTCTAATCCGGCCAACATCAGACCATACAGACATTCTACACTTCAGAGAGATGTTATCGATAAGGCTATCCTAGACATGCTGCAACAGGGTTTAATTCAGCATAGCTCTAGCCCTTATGCTGCTCCAGTTGTCTTGGTTAAGAAAAAAGACGGATCCTGGAGGCTATGCACTGATTTTCGAGGGCTCAATAAGCAAACAATCAAAGACAAATATCCCATACCTCTGCTCGAAGACCTGCTGGATGAATTGGGAGGTGCCAAATACTTCTCCAAGTTAGATTTACGTTCTGGATTTCATCAGCTGCGAATGCATCCAGATGATGTCTACAAAACGACATTTAAGACACACGCAGGGCATTATGAATACTTGGTCATGCCGTTTGGATTGACGAATGCCCCAAGTACATTCCAGAGTCTCATGAACCATGTTTTCCGTCCGCTTCTGCGTCGTTGTGTGCTGGTTTTCTTCGACGATATACTCGTCTACAGCAATACCTGGTCAATACACTTAGTCCATTTATCAGTTGTTTTTCTGATTTTAAGGCAGCAACAGCTTTACCTAAAACAGTCCAAGTGTACATTCGGTGCTATAAAAGTGGAATACCTTGGACATTTTATCTCAGCTGACGGTGTTAGTACTGATCCGAAGAAGATTGAAGTGATAAAACAATGGCCGACTCCAACTACACAGAAGCAATTACGCAGTTTTCTCGGTCTGGCCAATTACTACAGGCGTTTCATTCGGGGCTATAGTATTATAGCAAAGCCATTGACAAATCTATTACAGAAAAACGGGTTTACTTGGAATGCTACAGCAAGCGAAGCGTTTGCTTCTCTTAAAAATGCCTTGATAGCGTCTCCTGTACTCGCCTTACCAGACTTTAACAAACGTTTTATTGTGGAGACAGATGCCTCCAATGGTGGCAAAGGAGCTGTGCTCATGCAGGACAATCACCCGATTTGTTACATTAGTCGAACTCTTGGTCTAAGACATATGGCTTTATCTGTATACGAGAAAGAATTGTTAGCCGTAGTACACTCTGTTCAGTCATGGGGAGCCTACTTGTCACACAGTCCCTTCACCATAAAATTGGATCAGCGCAGCTTAAAGTTCCTCACGGACCAGAAGGTATCAACTCCTTTCCAACATATGTGGTTAGCTAAACTTATGGGATACAAGTATGACATCCAATACAAGCAAGGAAAGATGAATTGTGCAGCTGATGCATTATCACGGGTATCTGGTTCACAACTATTGGCTATTGCTTTGTCTCTGTCTCATAATGGATTTTATGATACCTTGAAGCCTTGAAGCTTTTATGGGAAACTGACCCCCATTTACAGAAAATAATCACAGCACTGCAACAAGATAGTAATGCCCATCCAAAGTTCACTTATAAGGATGGTATACTTCACAGAAATGGCAAGTTAGTGGTGGGGAATGATACAGCTCTTAAGACTAAAATATTGCAGTGGCTACATGACTCAGTGGTTGGCGGACATTCGGGCAGAGATGCTACAACCCACCGCATCAAAACATTGTTTACTGGTCACGAATGCGGACAGAAATCCAGCATTATGTTCGTAATTGTACGGTTTGTCAGCAAAACAAGTATGATAACACGGTGTCACCGGGACTGCTACAACCACTTCCTGTCCCTGAGAATATTTGGGAATCCATTAGTTTGGACTTCATCGAGGGTTTGCCTTCATCCAGCGGGAAACATTGTATCCTTGTTGTCATCGATCGACTCAGCAAATATGCACACTTTTTGGCATTATCACACCCTTATGCGGCTATCGATGTGGCTCAGATCTATCTAGACAACATTTTCAGGCTGCATGGTCTGCCCAAGGATATTATCAGTGACAGAGACCCTACATTCTTGAGCGATGTTTGGAAGGAGTTGTTTCGGGTACATGGAGTGGAATTGAAACACTCTACGGCTTATCATCCTCAGACCGATGGGCAGACCGAGGTAACAAACCGAACTTTGGAAACCTATTTGAGATGTATGACAGCTGATGCACCACACACTTGGAGTAAGTGGCTTCCACTGGCTGAATGGTGGTATAATACTACTCATCATTCATCAATCCGCATGACACCTTTTGAGGCTGTATATGGACAAATTCCCCCTACACACCTCCCGTATTTACCAGGTGAGAGTTCATCTGCTGTAGTTGACCGCAGCCTCCAGACTCGAGAAGCTATTATCACTATGCTGAAGTTCCATTTGGGAAGGGCTCAGAACAGGATGAAACAAAAGGCTGATAACAAGCGAACTTTCCGTGCTTTTGAGATTGGGGATTATGTGTACCTTAAACTACAGCCCTATCGTCAACACTCACTTAAAGGGAAGTGAATGCCTCACAAGCTTTCACCAAAGTTCTATGGTCCGTTCCGCATTCAAGACCGTGTGGGTGCTGTTGCATACAAACTTGAGTTACCACCAACAGCAGTTATTCATAACGTGTTTCATGTCAGTCAGTTGAAGCGTTGCACAAATCCTTTAGGTGTGGTGGCAGACTTACCGCAATTCTGGGCAGATGTGGGGACAGAGAAAGAACCTGAAGCTATCTTAGACCAAAAGGTGGTTAAACGTAAGAATGTGGCAGCTACGAAACTACTGGTCCAGTGGAAAGGCTTACCACCAGAGAAAGCAACATGGGAGTTCTATCAAGATTTTACAGCCAAGTATCCCTCTTTTGATCCTTGAGGTCAAGGATGTTCCCAAGGGGGGAGTATTGATACCGATAATAGAATCTTTAGACCATTTGGTCCATTCTCAGTATTTCGGTTAAGGCACTGGTTTACTTTAAGTTTGTACGGTTTGATTATTCTGCTACTCTTATGTAAAAACGTTGTGCTGGTACATTACAATCTAAGAATTATTCAGTACTCTTTCCTTATTCTCTCTAGCTGAACCTCATTTCTCATCGTCATCTTCATTGATTATAGATCTCTAAGGTATCCTTTCTTCCCTAATGGTTGCCTTTTAGACTGTACATCACCTAACTTCGATCCTTAAGATAAGGGTTCTAGTTGGGATTATAGTTACTGAACTTATCGGTATTAGCCATGTAGTATAAGAATGGTTTGGGACTTGGGAGAACGAAATATGCTTTAGTTTACATTGGGTACGGATTCAAAAGTCCAAATGGCCAAGTAGAGAGAGTTGTCAAACTGAAGCCAGTCTAAACACATACGAGAAGCTTTCATTATCCAAAGACAAAACTCTACTGAAACATTAACCAGTTCAATGTAAAAAAAAAAAAGATACGTTTATGCAGAACCAAGATTACTCAGTCCTAGGAAAGACAAATCCTACGTTTCAAGAATCTACAGCATACTATGTTATAACAAAACCCCACAAGATCAATGGATAGAGATCTCTAATCTGTTTCGCTATCTTATGTTGGACACTTTAATAGTCTCATGAAATCAGCTAGCTAGTGGCCTCATCACTCATCAGGGGCTAGGAGAGTCTCACTTGAGAAAAGATACAAGCAGAAATTCTCAAACTATATTAGCCAAGTTAAAACATCCAAAAGATATTAGAACCTCCAAATGAGTCTGTTTGTGTACAACCGCACTACTCAGACATAGTGAAACCACAGGGAACTTGGACTCTTATTGCTCACTCTTGACTTTTGCATCTCCATTTGGTAACACATTTTGCGATTGGGCCAACCGTTTTGCTTCCTAAATTTGAGAAAAAATATAACATCACCTTGACTTTGCTGTAATATACAATCAAATCTATAAATGGAGGCAATGTTAATAACTTACAGCAGCAGAAGTAGCACGGATTTCTCTATATCTATCGACTTCATCAGGAAAAGTCTGATCAAGATCCTCCAGAATATATTTTCTCAAATCCTATAAAAAACATGCTAATTAAGAGAGTTACCTTCGATAATCATAGCCACACTAAGAATCAGTAGTTAAGAAGTCACCTTAAACGCATCAGTCTTTCCCTTTGTTACTTGATTTCTGGCAATGCAGCTATTAAGAACATCTCTTGTAAACTCATCTGGGTTCTTTCCATCATCAATCAAGCTAAACCAAGATGCAAACAGCAGCAACATTAAGAAAGCACGCAAAAGTATCTATCTTCAAGTGTATTCTAGGAAACAAAAAGGACTTGGTCTCACTTAAGAACCTCCATGGGGACTTGAAAGTTGCATTTCTCGGACAACTTAGCCATACTACCCAGTTCCGTCACAAGATTATTGCTGCAAACAGAAACACATTCATTCCAACAATGCCAAAAACAATTATCTTCTGAACAAGGACTGATGAGTAGAAAGAGAAATTACAGGCGCTGGAGGAGATGGAGCTGAGATGCAGGTGTGAATGTATTGACAGTAACGTCTAACTGATGAAGGAGTGCCAAACTTTTCTCAATAGAACTTATAACTTGGTTCAGATTCTCCTTTGAATCATCAGCTGTGGTCACAGTTGCAGTGCCATCATTGGTTGGATATCTCATCGTACCATTGCTTCCGCTCCCACCAATCCCTGCGTTTGTGTTCTGAGCTGGATCCATCACAAGCTGACACACACATCAATACAATTAATAAAATTATAGCGAATTGATTTGAAAAAGGTGAAATTGGTACCAAACTTGAACTCAGACCCTGATGCATAAGCGAGACAAAGTGGGAACAAGAAACGCAATTTTGATCTAACGAATGTAAGAAAGTTTAAACATTATAAATCAACTGGGAGTGGAAAGTGGAACCAAAATTGGATAGAAGAAACAGAATGCCAAATGACGCATAACAGTAACGATAAACATTACCGTCGAATCGAGATTCGTAACTTACCTACAACAGAGAGGTACGTTTAGAAAGCGAAAGTCTAGGGCTAAGCTGGCGGCTTTCAGAGATGATTTATGGTTTCCTCTGAGGCTAAGGTGCTTAATTTAAACCGCGAGAAAAAGATTGCTGTGAAGAACACGCCTTGAGTTGAAACGTTTGAAGAAAAAGGTAAATCTGAGAAAGAATGAAAAGAGGAAGAGAGGTCGAAGGAAGCGGAATATGTATTGCACACTTTAGATTGCTGACGTGGAATATTATATTTTTTATTTGCTTATAAAGTTTTTTTTTAGTCTAAATCTAAACTCAAAATTTTTAATCCTAGTTTTTGATCAATAGTTGGATTATAGGGTGTGGAGACTGGAGACCAACAAAAGTGGGTTCCTCCGTGCTGTTTCCAACTTAACAGTTCAAATAATCACTTCATGTTGATTTCGCCTTTTGCCTTTTGCTTTGATGGAAAAAAAAGAAAAAATTCAGTCATTTAATATTTGATTGTTTATACGAATTGTCTGTCTAAGCACTAACAGTTCGGTCCACAGGACAGAAGAGTTAAAAGTATTACACTAACAGTCGTTTCCTTCAACGCATACGCTCTAAATTTAAAACAATACACAGACAAAATCGAGAAGATACAGAATGTAAGAAGAAATCCTCTGGTTGTGTCTTTTTCTCATGATCAGTTTTCCGCTTAGGTAGTTCTAAAACGCACGTTGCCGAGATGACTGATTATCTTCAGGAAGATTGAGTATTTGCTGAATCTGGTAATGAGCCTGCAAAGATGATTTAACATAATAACTATCCGAATGATACTTTTTTATACATCTGCTGCAGAGTTACTACGCATATTGATTCCGACCTCATAAGACAATTTAATACTATTATAAAGCAAGATAGAGACTTGAACTTACCAGTTTAATGCGCCCTTTGATTTGCGTAATAACACCAGTAAACTCTTCTAGTTGTCTGTGAAAAAACAAAAACCACCATTGATTTAGTATCAACATTCAGTCACTAAAGGCATTCACCCGGCAACTCATTCATCATACACACTGATACAAACATGTTATCCTTAGTATTAGAAGCAGCCAGCATCGTAACAAAAGTCGTGTAACAGCCTAACTCTGAGAAAAAGCAGCATGTTGGGCAAAAACGGAAAGATTTATTTATCTTACTTTTTAATTCTTTCCTCTTTTTGTGCAATATAGTTAAGAGCTTCCTGCCGGGTGAACTCCACATAAAAGCCCAGCCCTATATCCATGAATATGTGCCGAGTATCTGGCCTAAACTCATACATACACCCAAATCAATGGTAAAAGAAATCAGAAGCAAATCTGATAGAAATCATCTTTAATTCAAACTTTTTCTGCTCAATTATACATAACTAGCTTCTAACATACAGGAAAAAATACACACTTAAAAAGTTTACTGAGCAAAGAAGAGTTTGCCCTATAGTGTAAATGAAATAAGCTGCGTATCGAGACAGTGTATGATATTTCACAGATAACGACTTGTCTATGATTAAACGAAAGAAACAAAGATATAAATTACGTACACTTCAGCTTGCATGTAAACTTCTGAGCCGAGGTTTACCATTGTTTTGAGACTATTTACACCATTTTTCTGCAGAGTTTCTAGGTTTCCTCGCAAGTCAGAGCTGCAGAGGGAGTAACCGTTAAGGAAACATAATCATCCAACCAAAGAAAAGCTCACTAAAACAGCAAAGTATTGTAAGTAACTACACCGAAATAGTTCCTCTGGCTCTCAAAAACACAAAACCAAGTGAAAAACTCATTGGTAACTGAATCCATCATCTTTGATGGGGCTAAGACATGGAATAAACTGACAAAACATTAAAAATCAGTTTAATGATATGCAGAATTTCGCAAAAGCAAGCGGTTCCCTATACAAAAGGATACAGTACTTTTTGTTCTTCAAAGATCTTGTCCCTGCAAAACAAATAAAGGCAGAGACCAACATGAATAAACCTTGACCAAAAATACTACAAATGATAAGCGTGCAAAGAAAAAGAAAAATTTGATTTAATCGTAACATATACTTTTAATATCATACATACAAATACAATATTGATTTCAATCTGAAATAGAAGTAGGTATAAATACCGTGAAGCAGTTGCATGTACAAGCTTCTGTTTTAAACCTTTATCGATAATCTCCTCCAACAACTGCAAGTCCTTCTGACGTCCCTCTTCCATTACTGCAAGGCGACCAAAACTTATTAACATTAAGGCCTATACAAACCAATAAAGCAGAATCTTGAGTTGTGCGTTTCAAAATCTAGTGTCACGTAATCATCGATACCAAAATTTAAGCCAATAAACTAGTCAAGCTATAGAGAAATTACATCGAACTAATGCATACGAATTTAGAAGCATTTTGTCAAACAGGTGGTGAACACACCCAACAGAGAACAAAGCTCACGAAAACTAAACTCTTAATATGACAATCAAACTGGCTTCGTAGTGAATCCCAACAGAAAAACATTCAACTGGATAGAAATCCAACTTGATTGACGAGAATATATCAGAAAGAAGATTTTAAAAATATAAAGAAAGAAAGGTCTAAGAGAATTTGACTAACAAGCAAGGCGATGACAAAATTCTAGACACGAAGCAATCCAACGACGGTGAAGCTGGTAGTGGCAGCGACGTTGAAACGACGGTAATGGTGACTGGCGACGGTGGGGAGAGACAAAAGAGTAATTGGTTTTCCAAGTTGAACGGTTGGGATCCAAATTACAGTATTTAAACCATGTGAACCGGTTTGCGATCACTTTTGGTTTTAACTTCAAGTCCTTTCAAATAGGATTAACTTGCACAAAAGCTTACTTACTTTTCAAACTCAATTTTACGCCCAAGGTGACACAATCAAACTGGCCAAAACTAAAGGAGCAGAACTATGAACGAATTTGGGATGCTACAATCTTCAATTTAAGTAAACGTAGCACACATCGTATATAACAAAAACATAAAAAATGCATCAAGTTTTCTAAGTGAAACAAAAATTGCCCAAGTACAACCCCATTGATATACATCTTATTTGTCTTCAACTAATACGCTTCCATGTTCATCAGCAGAATCTGAACCACAAAATACAACAAATCTTGGACAGCCAAAACCATTACTCAGTAGTATCCACAACTGCAACTGTTTCCATAATTGGTTGCTGAGTTTCGTCTCTAGACGCTTCCATACTATAATAAACTCGGCAGCTAAAATAGAACACTGCACTCATCATTGAATCGATAAGTGTCACGAAGGAATACATCAGGACCAAGAGAGGTCCTTCCCATAACCTTGAAGACCCATCTCCATAACTCACTTTCTTCACTCTATGATCAAACAATCCTTCCACAAATGCCAATCCTAACGTCGACCCAAGAAATATCAACAAACCCACCTGAATCTGGCCTTTGATCAGATCACTAGCTCTCACCAATGCTCCTACCCCTGAAACATCTTCCAGAACCGAGATCACAACTGCGGTATTGCAGATTATAATGGCGTTTGCGAAAACTACAGAGAATGCTAAACCAACTAAAATGGCTAGATAGACACTGAAATCAGAAGAGAAGCCAAGAACAGAGAATGAACTGCAGATTGCTACAAGAAGAACGCAGAAGAAAGTGAAGCAGCCAACAATCAGAATGCAAATCCACATGTAAGTGAACACAACTCGTCTCCATATCTTCTGCAATGTAACTAAGAACTTGCTAACATCGACTATTTCCCTCGAGTAAGTGCAATCCACTGAGTAAACCACAGCTGCTTTAGATAAGAGAGATATAGTGATGAACAAAGGGAAACACAATGCTGATGAAACAGCGGTTTCAGCGAATTTCTGACAAGAGTGTTTGACAAAAGACTGCAAAGGAAGGCCACTTGATTTTGCTACTAAGAGAAGCTTCACTGTGAGTTTGTTCACTAGTGATTGATCAACTAAGAAGTTGGGTAAGAGAACAGCAGAGACGGGACATATCAAAACAGCAGCAGTTAACATGAAAGCACTAAGATTGTACCGGAGGATTCGAACGGATTCTCTCAGGATCTCTAAGGCATTCGAAGAGTGAAACTGCTTGTGACTATATGATTTTAGTTCCAGTTTCCGCAAAACCTGATTTCCTCCGAGATTCGTTGTTTCCGTCTCCATTTTCTTGACAGTGAAGTAGGTTTCAGTTGACTTCGAGATTACATACCATAAATCCTGATTTCACAACCAGCCGACTGAAATCGATGCAAACGGAAGATTTTTCAGATTACCCAGATTAGTATATTGCGGCCTACATACAAAAAAAAGAAACAAAATTGGAGTGAATCATTTGATCTCATCGATACAATTTCAGCTGCAAAAGACGAGAGTAATTGAAACGAAAGGGTTCGCACAAATGCATGTGAGTGGGTGTTGCAGCCGGGTTTGGATCCTACCTCATGAGCTATTGAGCTCGAACAACAACAAAAAGACCAATCTTGGACGAGATCTCGGCTATGGTTGTCTATATTCCCATAGAAATAAGATCAAGCTAAACAATTACTTTTTAAAAGAACCAAAACTGAAAGATTTAAAATTTGTCGGTGGCACTGAAGTGAAGGCAGAGCCAATCTGGATTTGTCCCCTCCAGAGAAGAATACCCACGAGCTTGATGATAAACCGTAAATTTAACTGAAAAATGAAAATCTAACCCAAAATCTATCTATAAACACTGAACCGTGAACCGGGTTTAAAAATCATATTAAAAAATTTGTTATGCTAGGTGGCTCTTATTGGGCTTCCTCGAATTTGCTGTAAAGAAAAAAGTACCAAAAAAAAGGCATCTTTCCGGTGAACGGAAATAACAAGGCATGAGTACGATGAAGTTAAGTTAGAGCGGGAGTGTCACACCGTTGACCACGAAGATAAGAGGTATAAATAGACTACCACAATGGAGCTAAACCTCCCAGAGAGTCGGTGCAAATCTATTCGTTGCGTTGTGAAACTCGGTTTGTCTTTTGATCACAAATTCACATCTTTGCTCCATTGATTCTTAGATCTCCCTTTAGTTATAGTGTTCTATGGTTGCCAAGTGGGTGTGATTATGATTTTGTTATTCAAACCCGAAAACGACGATGTACTCCAAAGCTTCCATTTTGATTCTATTCCATTAATTACTTGTATAGACACTTAAACAGCTACTACGTCTAAGTTATCTTATAGGAGGTGCGGCGATTACTTGCAAAAACGAGTTGGAGAAGATTCACGATGAGAATCTGGAGATCGTATCGTGTCAGTTACGGAAGGCTATGATTGAGGGTTCAGTTCCAAGCAAGGTTATTGGAATGGATTGGAGCAAGAGACTTGGAAGCTCTGAGATTTCTTGTGATGTGGATGACTTAAAGGATCAAGATTCTACTGATTTTAGCAAATTTGTTGTGGTTCACGGTGCAGGTTAGCTGTTTTCATGTTGGAGACTTTGATTGATCACTGATTTGCTCTTATAATTGAGAATCAATGCACTTATTTTATTACTTCTTTAAAATCATTGACCTGTTTGTGTTCTTGAACTTACTGTGTGCTGTTCTAATCTGCATCATTAGGTTCCTTTGGGCACTTTCAGGCCAGCAGATCCGGCGTTCACAAAGGGGGACTTGAGAAATCGATTGTCAAAGCTGGTTTTGTTGCTACTCGCATATCTGTGAGACTCTCTACTAAAGCTGATGTACTAACGTGGGGTAGTCTTGAACTATTCTGATTGTTCCTCTTTCCATTCTTTTGCAGGTCACAAATCTTAACCTTGAAATTGTACGAGCACTTGCCCGAGGTACTTGTCGAATCTATTTCCTTTTAGGGAAAAGGATGAATATGAAGCTAAACTTTATGCTTTCTTGCAGAGGGCATTCCTACTATCGGCATGTCTCCATTTTCATGTGGTTGGTCAACATTCAAAAGAGACGTAAGAGCCAACCGAGCTTCTTTTCCTTTTCCCTGTACATATTTCCTGATTTGAAGTATGTTTGGAATCAGTTCTGATGAGACTGCTATGTTCATTAGGTGGCTTCTGCGGATATATCAACCGTTGCTAAAACAATAGACTCAGGATTTGTCCCTGTAAGTTTTGAATGGTATTAGTAGATGTTTCTTTGAAGTCTCTGTGACCATAATTTTGACCGTCCTGGCCAGGTTCTCCATGGAGATGCAGTGCTAGACAATGTACTGGTAATATGCTCTACCCCAGGATACCAAACATCTGTCTAGATTTTAGTCCTTTAAGAATTTGGACTGCTAAAAAATCTTCTCCTGAACAGGGCTGCACCATATTAAGTGGTGATGTTATCATCCGTCATCTTGCAGAATATTTGAAGCCAGAATACGTTGTCTTCCTCGTATCCTTTTCATGTTATAAAATGAAAATTTGCTTTTCTTAATTTTGTCTTCTATCTCCTTCTGCTCTTATATTTGTTGTTATCTACTAACTCTTCACAAAGACAGACGTACTAGGTGTCTACGATCGACCACCTTCAGAGCCTGAAGCTGTGCTCTTGAAAGAGATTGGTTAGTTTTAAACCTCGCTGTTGTTCTTTTAAATCGTTTTTCAAGTGTTGGCCTAATCCTTACAGCTCATGCAGCTGTTGGAGAAGATGGAAGCTGGAAAGTTGTGAATCCAGTGTTGGAACACACAGACAAAAAAGGTAAAAGAAAAGAAACCAATACAATGAGACCATGCATTAAGTCAGAGGTTAGATAAGACCTGTCTAATAGTATTAGAATTAAACAGTTGATTACTCTGTTGCGGCCCACGATACAACCGGTGGAATGGAAACGAAAATATCAGAAGCTGCTATGATTGCAAAACTTGGAATCGATGTCTACATTGTGAAGGTTAAACTAAAGACATCTTTTGCCATTGACCAACTAAATCTCTTAGATAAAAGATGGAGCGTTTAACCACAATTATATTTTTTTTATCTCTGGAACAGGCTGCGACGACTCATTCGCAGACAGCTCTCAACGGGGATTTGAGAGATAATGTTCCGGATGATTGGCTTGGTACTATCATCAAATTCTCAAAGTAGAAAGACCTCAAGACACACTATTCCAGTTTTTCAAGAAAGCAAA
Source organism: Lepidium aucheri (assembly GCA_900406435.1). Lineage (NCBI taxonomy): Eukaryota > Viridiplantae > Streptophyta > Magnoliopsida > Brassicales > Brassicaceae > Lepidium > Lepidium aucheri. The sequence continues at coordinate 56,808 of OVBA01000276.1, forward strand.
CATTGATGATTCTTCAACCTAATGTATACTTTACGTTGCAAAAGCAGGGACACACCTTCCTGAGCTAGTAATGTTAAAAGAACATGTACTCTTAACAACAGCTCCTGAGCTAATAATGTTAATAGAACATGTACTCTAACAACAGCTCGTGCGCACAGGAATGGATATAAATGTGGTAACAAGTTGCTTAAAACAATGCTTGGTGAACAAAACAAACGTAACCAGAGAGGAAGTAGAAGGGGTTTAAGAATAACATCTCATAGGAACTTTTTCAACAATCCAAAACCAACAGATTTGGCTGTCTTGCAACACGAAACACACATGAAGGGTCTAAATTAGGAAAAGAAAAGAGAAAAAGCATCTTTTTGTTCTTATAACATTGATGACGAGTGTTTGTCAAACTGGTAATAATATTATCGAATGATACTTGTTTTACTTGCCACCACCAACTTCCTTCACGGCACAGATCTGCTCCTCTCCCATTGAAGACATAACAGACACCACAATATCCTTACCCTCATCCATTCCACTCTTCATCTGCATTTACAACAAGACCAGCACTTGTTTTCAATGCCATTCCCCAAAATGAAAAATACAACTCATGCGTGTGTGTATAAAGATAGAAAAGAAAATAACCTGGCTTGCAAGAGCATCATCGGAGGGAAGCTTGAGGTCATCCTTGGTGCCACCGCTATCAGTCAAAAGGCTAACCTGTAATATTTGAACAAATAATTTATAAAAAGATTACAACTATCAAACATGCATGTCTAGGGAGAAAACAAAAGGTGGGAGTGATCAGGAAAGTGACATACAAAGCCATCCTCAGAGATGTCAATCAGCTGGTAATCAATACGGTTGACATGTGGAACCTGACAAAAAGAACAATCATGAATTAGTTCATACATCTTCTTATGGAATATAAATTAAATTGAGTCTCTTTTCGTTTAAGGATGTCTTACATCACAATTGTGGGAAGAGGGAACAATATCTTCAAGCTTCTTAGCAGTGAAGATATCAATGGCAACAAAGTGACATTTTGCGTGACCGTGCTTGCCAGTCTTTGAAGTCGAAACCTCAACAACCTATCAGAATCGAAAAAAAAAAACCAACGAGTCAAATCATAGCTCTTATATCAAATCACAACACTAGAATTCTTAGATTTTAAAGAAATCAAGTGGTTATCTGATATTTCATGAATTTACGGAACCATCAACATCAAGGAACAGTATAAGATTCATCATCATTCATATTCATCTAATTATAAACTAAGTATCGATCTGATTACCGCAGCCGAAAGATAAAGCGTAGAATCATAATAATAATTCAAACTAAAGAAAAACCAAATCAAATCCGATAATAATAACAAAAATCAAGGAGGCTTTACACAGCAAGCGAAGATCTGTAATCAGGTAAAACAGATCGGGAGCGATGTCTAATGAAAAATAACAAAACCGAGCGATGAGAAAATCGAAACCTTGCAAGGACGACCCTTGATGACGATGTGACCGCCTTTACGGATGTTACCGGCTTGCTGGGGATAGGTCTTGGAAGCTCCGGCGTCACTTGATTCGAAGTGGTGCTCCTCGTCCGACATGATTCACCGATTTGATAGAGAAAGTGAGATTGAAAGAAAAACCTAAGAAAGAGAAGGAGAGCGAAGTCAGCGAAGTGATCTTCGATAATTTTTATATAGGCAAAGGACGAAGAGGAAGCAGGAGGCCTTTCTAGGGTTACTGGATTATTATCCTCTTTCTCGACCGTTGGATTACAGAATCTATCAACCGTCCAGATTTACTTTATTATTTTTTATGCTTTTCTCTCTGTTGCATCGCGTGCATTCGACGCGGCCCCACATTTTAGCTTGCGGCGTCTAATTCCTCATATATTTTCTTTTCTTTTTTTTTTCCTTTTTCAAATTATTTTTTTAATGGAACTTTTCCTAACACTAAAGGCCGGATATAAGACGTGTCAAAGACTTTTCATAACATTACAACAATAATCTCACTTGACTATGTTGTGTTGGAGAGGAGAAGTGCGGTTCTTAGTTTACTTTAAAGAGTCTTCTTCTTCAATGAGCATCACATGCATAATTCCATTATAATCATTGACAGAAGCTCCATTGCTAATGTGCGTGGTGGCAAAAGAACACCAAGTGAATACGGAGCTATACTTTCCTCGATCTCTCTCCTGAGTTCTTTTCCATTCTGGAATTGGTTTATGATATATAATTCTAAAAAAGTTAGCTCTAGATGAGGGACATTTGAGTTTTAAGTTGCATGGAGAGGTTCACTGTATTTCGATAAAGGAGATTTGTGAGATCTACACATTTTCTTATTGAAGTAAACTTCGGTTTGATTTTTCGCGCATATGGATGATTTTTGGAAGTTGATTGCTACATGGTCCACGATTAAATCTCCAAAGAATAGGTTGATTAGAAATCCGGTCCTTACTAACACTCTTTTTACAAAGAGCGAGATTGGGACATAAAACCCGCGAGGTGGTGGTTGCTCTATAAAGGATTGTATCCCTTTCTTATATGTGATGTGAAGCCAATGCTTCGATTTCCCCAAGAATTGGATATGAACTTTGGATGTATCTTTGCAAGCGAGTCGTGTAGGATCCGAAATAAGGAAAGAGATGCGGGTGATCATAACTATAGGATGTGTGGTATGCTTCATCCTTTGTGGAACTTTCTCGATATTCCCTACCACTGTTATCGATGTGATCCACAAATAGCTTTGATGGATGGTCGTTAGTTTTGGAACGTGAGCGTTCTGGTAATTAAGGATGGTGTGAGAAAGTTCTCCTATCTTAATAGGAGCAAAGAAAAACGTACATTCCTTTTTCTTTGCCATGAGAGGACATATCTTGATTCTTTAGCGAACATCAAGTTCGAATATGGCGAGGGATATAACTCCACTGCTGCATCTTCTTCAAGAACTCTGTTGCCTCAAGAATTGTCTGAGCCCACCATGGACATGGATACTTGGGAACTCCTTCGCTATGACTTCACACCAACAGCGAAGAAAGACAAAACTTTACACTCTATCCTTTAGTTCAACCGACAAATAGTAAAAAAGGCAAAGAAGAAATTTGATTGGTTAGAACGAAAGATAAGGACATATCTGGAGAATGAGTCAAATGAGAAAATGGGGAAAGAGCAAGAAGTAGAGGAGAGTGATGATGATGTTGTTGTTGGACAGCCAAGTGACGAGGGATGGGATGAGTTGAACGGTGAAATTTATGTCGACCAAACCTTTGGCGACCGTCCTCACTAGTTGAGGTACCAATTTCACCACTTTGTACATAGTTTTTAATTTTCTTTTGCATGTTTGCTTTGCTTTGTTGAGGTCTTTTTTTCTTGGTTTTATTTTCTCACCGAAACGGTGAGAAGTAAGTCTTAGTTTTAATTTTTTTGTTTTCCTTTTCTTGAGTCTTGCATTGCATTAAAAACAAAACAAAAAACCAAAAAAATAGCCAAAACCCCAAGAAATTTAGAAAATCACAAAAAAATTACCCAAAAATATTTTTCTTTTCTTTTGCTTGCATTTATTTTGTGTTTGAGTCTAGATTCATGTAGGATTGCTTTGTATTGAGAGCTATGATGAATTGTCCTGATATAAGGTTGATGATCCATTTGTTAGGTTTAATGCCCAAGTAACTGGTTGTTTGATACATAACTTGCTTGTTGAAAGGTAAGATTGATCCATGCTTAAAATTCTCGATTTTAGGTTCTTAAATTAGTTGAAGCATGTTGTGATTTGAGGTCATTCCATACTTATAATAACCTAATATTGACTTTCAATTATCATGTTATGCATTGCATTTGAACTCATGGATACATTGGATTTCTTTTATCATGTACCACTCTTTGTGATCCAAGTAGCCGGTTTCACCATAATGATCAGTTTTCACACCCTTAGCCTAGTCTTCTTTTAAGCCATCATTGTTTGTCGTATGTTTCAGACCTTATTTCAAAATGATTTTGGTAGAAATTATTAGGCTTGAGCCGATAAGGATAGTATATCATGTAGTTCTGGCTCCGATACCAATTGTAACACTCCGCTCCCAATCTTGAGATACAAGGTGTTATTCCTTGGCCTTACCAAAAATGTATTTTTGAAATATCGACCGACACCAAAAACCTTGTTCAAAATTCCTGAAAAAGGGAAAATAAAGAGAGTGAGTAATAAATTACTCAGTGAGGAGATCACTTCCACCCACTAAGGCTTAAAATTCTAGCCTAATTAAAGCAAATTATCCTAACACGGAAAGCAAACATATACAATTCATGTTTTTCAACAAATTGTACCAAACATGTCGGATTGCCTATAGCAACCAACTTCATACAATAGCTCAACCATCCTCTAGATGGCTTCAGAGCCACTACAATTCATCAATTTATTTGTTATGGAAGCGACAGTCCGTAGCTCGATACATTCGATAACAAACATCTAACCATGGAAGCGACAACCCGTAGCTTGATACATTCCATGTTAGTAATATCTTCATAGAAGCGACAGCCCGTAGCTCGATACATTCCATGTCAATGGTATATTCAAGAAAGCGACAGCCCGTAGCTTGATGCATTCCATGTCAACCCTCATTTACATCCTTTAAATATTTTCTAACTTTCAACTACGTAAACAATATGTGTTTGAGCTTAATAAGAAATTATTAGAAAAGGGATTAAAAATAAAGAAATGTTCAAAAGAAATCTTTAGGAGAGAAAAGGTGTATGAAATGAAGTAACAATGGTCTAGTAAAGGGTTTTGGAGGAATGAAAATGATAAGTGGTTCATGGAAATAAAAAAAAAGAAATAGAAATGAAAAAACAGATGAACCATAGTATTAAAGAAATACCAAACCCACTAGTACCAATAAGTTGGAAACCCCTCTCCTTAGAATATAAATAAAACATTGAAGTTTTGAGTTGATCCAGAAAAAAGAAAAGAACAAATGAATCAAAGTGAGAAATACCTTGTGAAAAAGGGTGAAAATTAGGATCATTAGGGATTAGATGTAGCCTGGGGTTGAGTTTGATTGTGTGTATTTGGGATTAAATGTATCCTTGTATGCATTCAATCTCTTGAACCTTTAGCCTTCTTATAAAGCTTATTATATTCATTGAGAGATCTTTGCATTGAATGTTTTAAGCCATACATAAGAAGAAATCACCTTTATCTCTTAAACATTTCCCTTAGCCAAATGAGTTCATTGAATATGCATAGCTTGATTTATGGTTACAATTTAATTTAATGAATGTCAAAAAAGGAATACTTGATTTGAATGCATGTCCAGATTAAGGTATAATTTGGGGTTAGTTGTGATGAGTATGGCTAAGATTTTTACGTAGACTTGCTTACCTTACATCCTAGAATTACTAAGTTGGACACTGAGGTTAACATTGGATCATGCTTGCTTTGGCTTGAGTTCCCACTCATAACCTCCTCTGGAGACAAGCAAAAAGCAAGTTCGGGAGAGTTGATATGCACCATATTCAGATTTTCATTCATATTTACATCGTTTTTCCTATCTTAGAGTCACATTCATTCATCTTAGAATACGTTTTTCTTTGATTTTTTCATTTTGGAGTTTTAAGTATCGAGTCGCATATTTTCTTGTTTTTCAAGTCGTATAGGTGATTTGATGCACAACTTGAAAGATTGGAGTCTTTGGAATGAGGCACTTAATCATGAAATGGAAGTGGATCAACAAAATATGAAGAAGGAAGAAAGAGGAGTTTCTCGGATTGGGTGTTGACCAAGGAAGGTCGACGATACGTATTACGGGTCAACACAGGAAGAAGAATGCTCCACCAGCTGGTCAATGGACGCAGCCCGATGGAAGAATTAACAGATCGTATACGGGAGAAGTCTCGATCGTGCGTCTTTGAGCTTCAGGTCGACCCCAACACCTCGACGTAGAATGCACCTTAAAACACTTCACGGACGGACACTTCCTTAACCTGGATATCAATTTGAAGACCTCAACCTTCGGGTCATTGGCTTCCTAGCATGCTTGATCGCCCTACCATTCCATGTCAACCCTCATTTACATCCTTTAAATATTTTTCTAACTTTCAACTATGCAAACAATATGTGTTTTGAGCTTAATAAGAAATTATTGGAAAAGGGATTAAAAATAAAGAAATGTTCAAAAGAAATCTTTAGGAGAGAAAAGGTGTATTAAATGAAGTAACAATGGTCTAGTAATGGGTTGTGGAGGAATGAAAATGATAAGTGGTTCATGGGAATAAAAGAAAAGAAATAGAAATGAAAAGACAGATGAACCATAGTATTAAAGAAATACCAAACCCGCTAGTACCAATAAGTTGGAAACCCCTCTCCTTAGAATATAAATGAAACATTGAAGTTTTGAGTTGATCCAGAAAAAAAAAGAATAAATGAATTAAAGTGAGAAATACCTTGTGAAAAAGGGTGAAAATTAGGATCATTAGGATTAGATGTAGTTTGCGGTTGAGTTTGATTGTGTGTATTTGGGATTAAATGTATCCTTGTATGCATTCATTGTCTTGAACCTTTAGCCTTCTTATAAAGCTTATTATATTCATTGAGAGATCTTTGCATTGAACATTTTAAGCCATACATAAGAAGAAATCACATTTATCTCTTAAATATTTCCCTTAGCTAAATGAGTTCATTGAATATGCATAGCTTGACTTATGGTTACAATTTAATTTAATGAATGTCAAAAAAAGAATACTTGATTTAAATGCATGTCAAGGTTAAGGTATAATTCTGGTTGAGTTGTGATGAGTATGGCTAAGATTTTTACGTAGACTTGCTTACCTTACATCCTAGAATTCCTAAGTTGGACACTGAGGTTAACAATGGATCATGCTTGCTTTGACTTGAGCTCCCACTCACAACCTCCTCTGGGGACAAGCAAAAAGCAAGTTTGGGGGAGTTGATATGCACCATATTCAGATTTTCATTCATATTTACATCGTTTTTCTTATCTTAGAGTCACATTCATTCATCTTAGAATACCTTTTTCTTTGATTTTTGTATTTTGGAGATTTAAGTATCGAGTCGCATATTTTCTTGTTTTTCAAGTCGTATAGGTGATTTGGTGCACAACTTGAAGGATTGGAATCTTTGGAATGAGGCACTTAATCATGAAATGGAAGTGAATCAACGAAACATGAAGAAGGAAGAAAGAGGAATTTCTCGGATCGGGTGTCGACCAAGGAAGGTCGACGGTACATATTACGGGTCAACACAGGAAGAAGAATGCTCCACCAGCTGGTCAATGGACACAGCCTGATGGAAGAATTATCAGATCGCATACGGGAGAAGTCTCGATCGTACGTCTTTGAGCTTCAGGTCGACCCCAACACCTCGACGTAGAATGCACCTTAAAACACTTCACGAACGGACACTTCTTTGACCTTGAAATCGATTTGAAGACCTCAACCTTTGGGTCATTGGCTTCCTAGTATGCTTGATTGCCCTACCTTGACCAACGGCCCGACGCTAGCACTATGACAAATCCCGTCCGGTACCAAACATGTCACAATCCGAACGTTCGACGTGCGACCTGATGAACTCGACTCAACATGGCATGCTCATGAATTTCTTCAGGATAAACACTTCCTCGATCAAATGGTCGACCCTTAGGACCTCGAGCGTAAACACATTTTTACCATTTTAGTTGGTCTAACCCGGTTTGTCTCGGATCAACCCGAATCCATTTTAATGTATATAAAACCCTAAGTTAAGGGTAGAATGATCCAAGCTTTAATTTTCTAACACTAAGAACATGTTCGAGAGAAAGTTTGAGGGAGAATACTAGATACTCACTTGAATGATCGCCTTTGGTTCATTCCTTTGAGTTTATTGAAGAATCTCTTTATCTTATCTCTTCACTATTTCTTTAGTTTCATCTTTTTATCTTTTGTTTTGTTTTTCATTTTTATTATGTGTGAGTAGTCCTTAGAGTGGTTGAAGGCTTGGTAGATCCTAGGGTTGGGTTGTTGATTTTTGATGCTTAGGTTGTTAGATTTATTTTTATTAGGTTTTCTTATTGCTTGATTTAAACTGGCTATTTGAATCTAGATGTTAGAAAATTTTATGCCCAAAAGGTGTTCGATAAAATTCTTGAAAGATTTTTTTTAGAGCTTTTCTTCCCTGGCCTTTGAGAGATGAAGCTAAGGTGATTAGTGAACTTAATAGAGTTGTTCTTAATGCTTATTGATTGATTGATTACAAATGAAAGTTTAGCTAAATTTATTGTGGAAAACTTGATTATCCTTATTTTCCAGAATTATCTTCCATTCATAAGTCTCAAGATTAGCAATTTGACGAATTTTTCTTGGATCTCTATCCATTGGCAAAAACCTTATGATTTCTTGTTTTCCATATATTCTAGAGAATCTAGGGGAAAATTCTAAACTCTTCTAAGTCTCGTAAACCGCCAGAAGCGAAAGTCTAAATTTGAAAAAAATCGATAAAATTAGGAAAACTCTTATAATTGAAGGTATATTAGATAATGCCCAGGTTTGTAAGGCTATAGGACACTTAAAAAGAGTGTGATTTATTATTTCTCGCTCAGCTCCACAACGCAAACACCTTGAATCACAACAACTTCCTCTATTTTTTAGATTTTTCTTCACTAGGACGCAACGTGATGACACTTGCCAAATAAAATGCCTAATTCTATAGATGTTTATGCTGAGATTAGCAAAATGGTTTGTTGATCAAAGGAATTTTCAAGTTACAAAGAGGTTTTAGAAAATCGATTAAAGGGACAAAGTGATGCAATGTTTATAGCTTTAGAGAGAATATGATGATCAGATCCTCAACTCGTGGTTTGAGGGTCTCCCTTTTCAGACTGAATGGCTAGGGCGAGCTCACTCAAGATCCTTGGTGTCAGACCGACTCATGATCACCTAGGTTGATAGCCTGTACAACTAGTGCCTTAATCATCATCACCATAGATAGGGTCGCCAAGCTACTAGGGGAACTACTCAGCAACACATTTAATGTGTTGCATGCTAGCTGATGTAGACTCTGGTCAAGCTCACTTGTTGTGTTGTAGTGATCTTGTCCCATGGTACCCTTTTTGCCATTTCAGACACATCTTGAAATGCCTATCTCCAAGCCAGGGCCGAGGTAGTCCCGTGAAGTCATAGACCGAATAGATGAGGTGGAACCTACCTCCAACATTGTACATACCTTACTTTTTCTTTATTATCAGTATAAGTCTCCACTAACTTGACTTAACTGAGTATATTCTGGATTTATTAAAATACCAACTATACATATCAGATTTTTCTAAATTGAGAAGCTTAATGCTCAAAATTAGAGGCACATCCCTAGAGTCTATTAATTTGCGGATAAGAGGAAACTTCTAGGTACCTAAATTTGTATCAATTAACTTATAAACCATAAGATTAATGTAAATATTTAATATCCTACCCATTGCTAGTCTTGGAATTAAACTTGGAATCCTTGGATCATGTTATACCGTAGTTGGTTGACCATTTTCAGTTTGTTTTATAAGACCCTTACTTACCAAACCTCTATCTAACTATATAAAGGTGAGTGATTCCTAATGTGATTTAAATGGTTAGTATCCTTAAAAGTATCTTCCTCGAAATACACTCGCGAATAAAGATTATGTAAAATCTAATAGACTCCACAATTGCTTTCTTGTATTAAAATCCTCTATAGACCTAAATCCTAGGCCACCTTCTGATTGACATTTACATAATTTCTCCATTTTTTTTAATATCTACCTTTTGAAATATTACCATTCGTCTACTAAAAATCTGCTATAGCACTATATAAAGATATAACTATTGAGTTTTGTAGTGTATAGAATGACACAACATAAGTAGGTAAAGTTGTGAGTACCGATTTAATATGTACATTTTTGCCTCTTTTAGAAACAAATCTTGATGACCAACTCGATATTCTCTCTTCAAGTTTTTCCTTACTAAAAACAAGATTTTTGTCTTTGATCTTCCTAGGTTCTTGGGTATTCCCAAATAAATTCTCATGTCCCTAGATCGGATATACCCAAATATTTTGGATCACCACCTTATCTTCTGATTAATTTTATGACCAAATTGGATGGATGACTTTATTTGTTGTCCAGATCTCACCTCATAAATTTTAAGGACCTCGAAGATAGATCTTGTCTTATCCACCTCCACTTTACAAAAAAAAGAAATATTTGCAAAAAAATGAGATATGAAAGCACTACAAAAAATGTTTATATTGATAGCATAATATCATAGTAAGATTTGCTATACTACTATCCAAGATCAATTTTTATTCTCGATTACTATATGATAGCATTTAATAAACGCTAAAAAAATTAACCGGAAAACAAAATTTACTGAGTCGCTAAAACATACCAAAATTTTTCGCATTTCTTATTTCACCTCTTTATTGAAAAATCCTAAGGGGACCCTATTCACCTCTTTGGTTGGACTTCTATTGAATCGAGAAATAGCAAATTTAGATATTTGTACCTTGTCAAAGTAAAGAACCATGACATATATCATTTATTTTGTTTCGACTATCAAAAATTTAATATCCAAGTTTTGAAAAATCCAAACATCTCAAAGATAGATAGAGAGGTAGATAACAAAATTTTTGAACTCATTCTTTTTCCACTTTTCTTATTTTCGAACTCACTTTCTTATAGCCAGGAATCAATTCTCTCACTCTTTGGCCATAAAACAGATTACCAACATTACTAGTGAAGATTGAACAAAGAAAATAATGGCGTCTCTGAGACTTATGTGTCAAAAAAATATAGCTAAGCAGCATTTTAAAATCATTTCCTCCTTCTCTCTTCATCCTTTGCTCCTCTTCTTCTATTCCACGATCTATTTCTCTTCGATTCACGACCTCTTAGATCAATATATATATATATATATTTACGTTTTCCCTTATGGATATCTGCATGTCTCCAACTATTGGTGCTGTTGTTGTTCCAGACATAACTATGTAATTCTTTGAGGAGAATGATCAGCTTTAGACAATCTCTGTTCACTCTCTCGCCGCCAGTAAGAAATTTATTGTCTTTGGTGTCCCTGGTCCTTACACTCCCACATGCAGGTGATGCTTCCTACTTTTTCATCATCTCTCACCTTTCGTTGATTTTTATTGTTCACAATCAAATAGGTTTTAGGGTTTACCCTCAAGTTAGTTTGTAATTCAAGATGCTTGTGGGTCCTTAGATTCAACTTGAAAATTGTGATTGATTGTGTTTTTAATTGTTCTGAGGTTAGCATGAAGCATGTTCCTGGGTTTATTAAAAAAGCAGAGGAGCTCAATCAAATGGTGTTAATGAGATAATTTGCTTTAGTGTGGTAAGTTTACTATGTCTTTTTTTTATGAAATGTGAGACTTTAGTAATCATCAAAAGATATCAAATGTTATATACAAAAAGAGGTATAAGAAAAAGACAGATTACTACAAAGGGAATAAAGAATTAGGGAAGCTTCATTTCAAACCATCTTTGAAGCAACCCATAAAGCCTATGCTGAGGCAAATAATGAAGAGAAGAAATCCTATTACGGATAGCTTTGTCAATCCAATGAGTAGTCATGGCAATAGGAGAGCTTGGTTTGCCATGAATCCGAAAGTTTCTCTCTCTCCAAAGATGGTAGATAGCAGTTTGAAAAACCAGCTTCACAAGAACTCGATCAAATTTGTTAAACGTTGAGCTAAGGAGGTCCGAAATGGTAGAATGCCAATCAGAAGATAAGGAGTTACCAAGCAGCAAGCCACATAAATTGGACCAAACAGCAAAGATATAAGGGCAAGAGAAATAGAGATGATTCCGAGACTCGTTTGATGCACCACACAATGCACAATTCTGTATTAAACCCCAGTTTTGCATCCTAACACCAGTTGAGAGTCTCTCTTTTATTGCCAACCAAGAGATAAAAGCATATTGAGGAACTCCCTCGGTATACCAGATGAGTTTGGACCAGTCAACTGTAGCTCCTGTTGGTCGAATAAGATTTCAGGTAGCAGCTGAAGAGAATGTAGATTTAAACATGGAAGTAGAGTGCTTCCAAAGAACTATGTCCGGATCAGAACAAGGAGCTGAAGGAAGATATGCAGTAATGACAGGGATAATATGTTGAAAGCGATGAAAATCACCACCCTGATTAAGCCAGGTCATAGAAGAAATCAGATCAACTACCTTAGCTGTTCTAGGCAGACCAAAGTATCGAGTGCCAATATCACCAATTATATCTATAAGTTTGCCTGAACCACACTAGTCATCAAACTAGAAAAAGAGTTATGGCCAGACTTTATTTGCACCTTAATAAATTGATATGCCTCAGGTCAAAGTTTCAGCAACTCCTGCCAGATCCAAGATCCCTTAGAGCAAGGTTTGACATACCAAAAAGAAGCATTAAGTAAAAGATACTGCTTAATCCAATCTGTCCATAGGGATTTCTTAGATGAAACAATACGCCAAATTAAGTGCAGAGCAAAAACCCGAGATACAACTTTAAGAGATCGTAAACCTAGACCACCTTCAGCATAAGGAATACCAAGATCTGGCCATTTTACCTTTGCCTTAGAAGAAATGTTCGGTGAGCCAGACCAGAGCAAAGCTGAGTAAAGCTTCTCAATATCATTGATGCAACGAGTAGGTAGACGGAATGTTGAGCACCAGAAGTTAGCTATACTCATGATCACAAATTTGATGAGTTGCAATCTACCTGCATAGGAAAGAGTTTTCGTAGCCCAACTGGATAATCTCTTGCGGATGCTGTCAAGCAAAGGTTGGTAATCTGTTCTTGTCATTGCTTTTGTAGTTAGAGGAAGTCCAAGATATCTAATGGGAAGCTGGCCAATGATAATACCAGCATCAAGAGATGTAGAGAAGATATCATTAGGGGCAGAGCCAGCTATAAAGATAGAAGATTTCAGCAGATTAATTTGCAGACCAGAGATGGATCCAAATTCACGCATGACTTCCAGAATACCGTTTAATGACCGAGAAGAGCCATCTTAAAAAACCAAGATATCGTCAGCAAGACTAAGGTGGGTCAGATTGGTTTCTTTGCATTGAGGATGAAAACCAAAGCTGTTATCCAGAGCTGCACGATTAAGCATATTAGATAATACATTGTTCACTATAACATATATGTATGGGGAGAGGGAGCAGCCCTATCTAATGCCACTGGGTCTGTGGAAAAAACCCTCAAGTTCACCATTGATAGACACAGAAAAAGTCGCAGTCGAGACACAAGTATAGATCTATTTAACAAAAGATCTGGTAGGCCCATAATCCAAAGAATAGAATCAATAAATTTCCAGCTTACTGTGTCAAAAGCTTTGGCTATGTCAAATTTAATCGCACATAGTGGAGATATAGAAGTCTTGTGATAGTCCTTCACCAATTCAGTAGCTAATAGAACATTTTCAAGTAAAAGACGATTTTTGACAAATGCACTCTGATTTAAAGTTATAGCTTCAGGGAGAATCATCTTTAACCTGTTTGCAATAATCTTCGAAATAACCTTGTAGATCAGATTACAGCAAGCAATAGGCCGATAGTCTTTCATAGATAAAGCATCAGAACGTTTGAGTACAAGAGTTAAGGCTGTAGCATTAACACCAGAGGGAAGAAAACTCTACCAAAAGAAAGATTGAACAGCAACAATGAAGTCTCGGCCAATGATGCCCCAAGCAGCCTTAAAAAACTCAACAGGGAATCCATCTGGTCCAGGAGATTTATTAGATGGAAGAGAGAATAATGTTTGCTGAATTTCAACTGAAGTGATGGGACCAATCAAAGTAGAAATTAAAGTCTGAGGACAACGAAAGTCAATCAAACTTGTTAAGTCAGGAGAAGTAACATCAGGATCTTGCTGTAAAAAAGTTTGAAAATAAGAAACTGCCTCAACCTTTATATTATCCAGATTAGTGAGAATAACACCAGATTCAATGGACAGGCGACGGGTAGTACTAGAAGCAGTTCTGGCTTGAGTGGTCCGATGAAAGAAAGATGAGTTTTTGTCACCATCTTGAAGCCACCTTATTCTGGATTTTTGCCTGTAAAACTGTTCTTCAATAGAAGCTAGGTTATGCCAACGAGTAGAAGCCTCAGATACAACAACAAAAGAGTCAGAATCTGATCGAGAGAATGCAACTTCCCGAGCAGAACAAAGATCATCATAAGCAAGTTGAGTACGATGGGTAAGATTACCAAACCTGGTTCTATTTAATTCACGCAAAACTGACTTCAAAGACTTAAGTTTGCGGTGAAATTGATAGAAAGTTGTCTTGGATTGAAACAGTGGAGGAGATAGATCCCAATGTTGCTGAATTAATGGCAAAAATTGCTCATGAGAAGCAAGAAAACTGAAGTATCGGAAGGGCTTACGCTTGACCGATTGTTGAGAAGATAATTGAACAAAGCAGCAAGCATGATCAGATATACCACCTGAAGTAAAATCTGCAAAAGAGTGAGGGAAACTACTCATCCAAGCAGCATTAACCAATGCTCGATCTAATTTTTTCCCAATGGGATCATTAGATCTTTTGTTGTCCAGGTGAAGAGGGGTCCAATATAGGGAAGATCTATAAGGTCACAAAAAAGGAGAAAGTCATAAAAATCCTACATAGTCAGCTGATTAGGGGTATATATCAATGGATTAGAATATTCTGAGGAGCAGGAGATGACGTGAAAATTGCCTATAAGAATCCATGGGAGTGAGTGCTTAGTCTTGATCTCTAAAAGGTCCCTCCAAAGTAAACACGTGTCTCTTTCAAAATTGGAGGCATAAATGGCTGAACAAATAAAAGTGCATCCTAAAGCAAGAACCGTAATTTGGCAAGTGATATGCTGAGAAGATTTTGCAATCAAAGAAACATAGATATCAGAAGAAGAGCATAACCAGATTAAACCAAGGCGGTGGTGATCATAATTTGTAATGACTTTCCAGGAAGGAAAGCAAGAATCTGAAATAGAAAAGAAGTTCTGTTCCAGAATTCTTGTCTCCAAAATACATCCAAATAGAGGCTTAGCAGACTTAATCCAATCCTTCAAAACTGTATGTTTGCAAGAGCTATTGAAGCCTCACAATTTCCAACTAAAGAAAGACATCAATGCTTCCGAATGGAAGCTTTATTATGAAGAGGTTGACAAGGCACATAACTGGATCCTTCCAATTGTTTCATTTTTTCAGTTTTCTGCTTTTACGTGTTGATTTGCAAATCAAAGAGGTGTCAGGCCCTGGTTCAATGATCTCACCTTCTTCTGGTAGATTTAAAAGAACCTGAAATCTGGAAGGAGAATGCTGATTCTCAGCGACAGTAGGAACATATTTAGCTGTTGATTTAGTCAATAACATCATATCATTAAGATGTAAAGGAGAGACACGACCTGATTTTTTGATGGTGGTCCACTCATGGGACTTGGAACCATCATCAAATTCCACTATTGAACGCTTAGCTAATTGAGTACCGATTTGGGCTGAAGAAGGGACAACACCAAAAGCAGCAACAATCGGCCTTGTTGAAGTGGAAGTAAGATTTGAGTCACTCAGACATGAAAATGTTTCAAGAGGAGCATCAGAAGTTGGTACAATAGCCAAAATAGAGGAATCAGACTTAGAAGGAAGGGAACAACCTGATTTTCTAATGTTGGTAGAGTCAAAAGAGTCAAGACCAACACCAGATTCCAAATTTATATTGGATTAACGGAGAACTGATTGGAGAAGGGATAGCTTCTTCAATATCTACCAAGTTTTGTGCAGCAGAATCAGGTTGTAAAGAATTTTCCAAGCCTCTAGGAGAAGCTTTAGCAACAACATTGGTGTTGCATTTGGCTGAAACATGACCCCATTTCAAGCAAGAAGTACATCTAGGAGGGAGCCAAGGGTATGATATAGGAATTTGACAAGGTGAAGAGGAGTCATTAGTGAGGTTGATTATAGAAGGAAGGGGTTTTTCCAGATTTACTTCCACCAAAACTCGAGCCACATCAAAACAAAGACAGTTGGAGGTGGAAGGATGAAGCTTAAGAGACTTTCCAACATGACTTGCTAAAAAACTGAGCCCTTGAAAGAAAAGAGATGGTTAGGTACATTCTTAAAATCCACCCAAAGAGGAACAAAGAGGAGATCAGGAGTTTGATTTGCACTCAAAGGGGATCATTCAATCACAATCATAGGTTTATCCCCAATGTACCAGAATCGACGATGCAAAACACGATTATGAACTTGAGAATCATCAATTTTAAACACCACAATAGTAGGTCGCACAAAAGTAGCATCGATCTTTAGGTTCTTCTTACCAGATTGCCAAATTCTATTTACAGTTGCATGTACAGAACCAATATGTGGAGCTTCTCCAATAAAATGGCCAACAACAAACTTGCTCCAAAGAGGGATAGAGTTAGCTAGAAGATCAGGAGGTAAGCTAGTAGAGAAAATACCATCAGTAATTTCAGGAGTAATTCCATAATCCAAAACTGCTGTATCAGAGGATTTGGCAATAGCAGTCCAAGGAGGTTTCGTAGCAGGATGAATCTGAGGAGCTAATAGATGCACAAGATTAACAGGAGAAGAAGTAGAGAGTTCAATTAGAGCAATAGGATGGACAAAGCTTAGTAAAGGGAAATCAGAATTATCAGGACAGACAATTCGAGTAGATTCATCAATAGCTTCAATATCAGGTCGAGACTTCGCAATAGCAATTGGACCAGATTCATTCATATCATTCATAGAAAAACCAATCGGAGATTCAGAAGAAATTGAGACATACCGGCGAGAAAATTCATTATCAATAGCAGAAATAGCACAAGTAGATTGAGCCAACAAAGTAGTTGAATCAACAGAAATAAGAGGGGGTAAATTATCCGGTGGAGTAACAACCGCCATAGAGGCGGTGGAACACCAGAATCACGGCAAAGAAAGACCGGAGATGAACAACAGGAGAAGCGAAAGAAAACACCAGAGAAGAAGTCGGAGATTTAGTCGGAGAAGATGCTGAAGAAAAACGGTTGAGAATCGTCCAAGAATCGCCTTCTAATTGTCTCATGGGCACGTGTCTTTTATTCTTT
The DNA here is from genome assembly GCA_900406435.1 of Lepidium aucheri. Taxonomy (NCBI): domain Eukaryota; kingdom Viridiplantae; phylum Streptophyta; class Magnoliopsida; order Brassicales; family Brassicaceae; genus Lepidium; species Lepidium aucheri. The sequence continues at coordinate 73,881 of OVBA01000276.1, forward strand.
AGGTTCATCGACGCTTTTCTACATTGTGTTGTCCTGCAATTTGCTTGATTTGCACTAAACTTGGAACATAAGAACACAAATATCTTCTATAGTCATAGCCTCCTAAGAGATTTAGTTTACTATGTTTTCGTCTCAGCTCTGATGAGTTTTCTCTATACTTCTGAAATCTGAACAAGGTATTCATATATTTCATTTAGTTGTTGATTGTTAATTATTGTTGTTGGACTTAATATTAAACTATAAAAAAATGGAGAGTAAGAAAACTCAATTAAATATCTATGTCTACGTTTCCGTGACACTTTTGTTGTTGTTTCTCTTATGCATAAAAGTTCTCTTCCCTGACCTGTTTTTATTCGTTTTTATTGGATAAGGAGTACTGGAGTAGAGGAAAGATAGTTAGCTTCTTTATGCTGTTTGACATTAGACTTTAGACGTGCATAATTTGTTGATACGATTAGTAATTTGTTAGTGACTACCAAATGTAAACTTCTCTTGTGATTGGTGTTCAAAATATACATAGTTTTGGATATGTAGCATGATGTTTCTTGAATATATATAAGTCCAAACTGGTTGAGGTTGGGTATAATTATTTTGGAATTAAAGCATAATTTTGAGGAGGAAATGTTTTAGGTTTAATCTTAGTAGTGATTTCTAATAGGAAGTGGTTACAACCATATGTAAAGACTGATATAAATAAAGGCTTATTTGTTTATTTTTGGATGTAGAAAGTTCAAATTCAATTGTTAAAAGCATCAATTTATAAAGTCACTCAAGTGGAATAAACAACTGATTTTAATTTCATCATATGAGCAGCAAGGGTGCTTTTTTACCAGTAATGAGGCTTGTCAACATGGAGGCAAGGTAGGTGGATCTACTTTTGTCTCATTGCTCTATATCAATGGAAGGTTGAGAGATCATAAGATGATAATAGAACAATTGTGGTGTTGTAGATTGCAAGATTTTCAAAACGTAAGTGTCACTTTGGTTTTCATTAATTGAAGAAGAAAAATGGTGTAGTAGGTTCTTAGATCATCCTAGATGGATCACATATGTTATCATCATAGGTAGACATTTCAATCATTATAAAGTCTATTCATAATTGGATTTGAGCATAATAAATTGGAATGTTTTTGTAAATAAATATTGGAAACATATACATGTAGTAGATTTTCATATGCAGGCTTGGTCGTTTGCTTCATGGTGACAGTTTTACGATTCTGAGATTGGTTACGGTGCTGTTGTGAAGAGAGCGATCAAAACGATTCAGTGAAAAAACCTCTACTTGAAAAAGAATAAGATGAGAATGATTCTTTTGAAGACTATGATGCTGATTTGGACGAGTATATGGTAATTGAAGCTGAAGCAAATAGACTATGACACTTGTTGTCATCATGTCAAACTAAATCCTTACCATTTAACATTTACAACTTGTAATGTGCAGGTCGAAGTCGAACTAGTACCCAAAGACATCACTTATCCATAAATTCGATCTACAGAGGCAAGCATGTAAAGAATCAATTGAGAATTCCAAGAATGGTATCTATTTATGTTAGCTAGTTATAATTAGTTTAAAACTTGTGTTATATTGGATTGGATCTAATCTCATATTATGTTGAATGAATATGTAAATTGTGTTACTTAACTCAAGTTTATATTATGCAAAACACGAACTTATATATAACAATAGATAACTTTCCTAAAAAATATATAACAACAATAAAAATGCTATAAATCAATATATTAAAGCAATATAGAATCGCTATTGTAGAATGAGCTTTGATAGCACGCAATACGAATGATCATCACTATTTTTACGAAATTTGGAGGTACTATAACAAAATCAATAAAAGCATTCAAATATTGTTAAAGCAACTCCAACCATAACACTATATTTGGTGTTGAATTACACTAAATTTAGTGTTTTGGTGTTTTATTTTTTGTTTCATCTCCAAGCACACACCAATTTTAAACTAAAACTATTGTTCTCTAGTATTATATTGTTAAATTAAAGATTTTTTATTTCAACAATTTTGATAAATACAAATTAATTTTCTAACTAAATAATTTAAAATTACATGAAATTACTCTAAATAAATTATAAATAATGATAAATAAAATAATATTATATTAACTAATAGTTTGTACAAAATAAAATCTTAAATCAACTACAACTAACATTGTTGTCTAAAAAAGTTACAACTAACATTAACATGATGTTAATAATAGTACTGACATAACTACAATTAAGATTTTGTAATAATTATAATTAAAGTTTAATATATTTACAGTTAAAATTTTAAATTATTTATAAGATTTGGTGTATATATCATTTAAATTTTATTCAAGAATGAAAAATCAAATTTGGTGATATTTAAAAGATTATTATAAATAAAAAAGAAATAAATAATAATATTTTAAGTTTTGGTGTAGTGAATAGTGTTACACCAAATTTGGTGTGACACTATAACAAAAACACCAAATTTAGTGTTTAGGTGTAATTTTTAGTGTCTCACTGGAAAAGGTTTTACATCAAATTTGGGTTTTTATTGTTCTATTGGAATTGCGCTTATAGTATGTTAACTTATCGTAATTATTACTATGGTATGTTAACTTATCATAGCATATGGGTCTGACGATCCAGATCTCCTAGAAACTATCATATCGTACTAGTTCCCACTGAACTATCAGGTTCTTTAAATTTCTCCCTAAACCAAAATTTTAAAACCTATTTTCCCACATATGAAAGTTTAATAACATGTTTCCCCCACTAAGTTAAAACATAAATANATTATTGTTGGTTCAGTCTTAACCACTAAACCCTAATCGATTTTCAATACCAAACTAAACCATCTTTTAAGACTAAACCATGAAACAAACTAATTGGAAGCCCGATTAGAATCCTCTCACAATCGGATCCTGAGAAACAAAATCCCAAATCATTTTGGACGAAAGCTTTTTGTAATCTAACATATCGATCACAAAATTTCGAAATTGACTAAAACCCAAATCTCAACGATATCTATTGTTGAGTATACAAGCAGAGAACATCGATATTGTTGTCACAAAGAGATCTACGAAGAAGATTTCAGAAAACCTGCAATACCATCGAGAATAATGATGGAACCTGCAACAATTCAAACACTGATACATGTGCTTAACCAAACAAATATCATCAAGAATAATGATAGCATCAGTGCTTAACCAAAGTTATAAAATCTGCGACAATTCAAAATCGTATTTTGAACAAAAGTAGTGAACCAAAATCGTATAACTTGCAACAATTTAAATTTTATTTTTTGAACTAAAGTATTGAACCAAATTGTATACTCTGCAACATTTATAAAACGCCACCGAGAATAATGAGATGAAATCATAATCTGCATCTTATATTTCTGCAACAACTCAAAACTCTTTTACAAACACCTTCAACAGCCAAACTGCAACTGTCTGTAGCCTATTGTATTCCATCTCCTATACATATTCGGAATACCAGACACAATTTCTCCTCTATTACGAGAACTCAAACTCCCATTTGAAATTTCTGACTCCTTACTCATTCTCGATCTCCTAAATTTTGAAAACAACGAAAATAATCTCTATCTCAACGACAAGTCATAAATTTATGGTTCTCGTATATCTTTGTAACATCACCACAAACACAAATCTCTCATATAGTAAGAGGGTAGCACTTTGAAATTATAACATTTATTTGATGTATTATTTACATGCAAAACTATTAGAAATTTTTTAAACCTCAAGAATTATGGAAATTATAATTTTGTAAAATTGTTTATATTGATTCTCTACTATATTTTTCATAATAAAATGATACACAAGCATTAATTCTTAACATTCATTATTTATATAGCAGGATATTTTATTTCCAAATCTATATAATTATATTATTATAAAATATAAATGTATCTCTTATATAATAAAAGCGTAGCATTAACTTAAATACCGTGTTATATTGTCTATTTTGGACTAGGTTGTATTGTTACTAAGAAATATTATCACATAATATTTGTCACACAATTATATTTTGATAAGATTCTATAACTAATTTATTTATTATTATTATTATCTAGATTAAGTATTATTAATTAATTAATTATATTCTGA